>VWYH01006132.1:105843-209974 GCA_013399365.1 Pampusana beccarii | reverse complement strand
ATATAAAGGGGGAGTGTCACGAGGATGGAGCCAGGTTCTTCTTGGTGACAACCAATGATAGGACAAGGGGTAATGGAATCAAGCTGGAACACAAGAGGTTCCACTTAAATTTGAGAAGAAACTTCTTCTCAGTGAGGGTAACAGAACACTGGAGCAGGCTGCCCAGGGAGGTTGTGGAATCTCCTTCTCTGGAGACATTCAAAACTCGCCTGGACGCCTTCCTGTGTAACCTCATCTAGGTGTTCTTGCTCTGGCGGGGGGATTGGACTAGATGATCTTTTGAGGTCCCTTCCAATCCCTAACATACTGTGATACTGTGATACTGTGAGTGGAACATCTCCCTTACGAGGAAAGGCTGAGGGAGCTAGGTCTCTTTAGTTTGGAGGAAACTGAGGGGTGACCTCATTAGTGTTACATTTTTTTAAGTATGAGGAGATGTAGCTTGTCACCCCAATTAAAGATTGTATCTTTTAATGTTTGCATGTACAGAACTCAGCTTTGAATTTTCAACAAGTTCTACTGAAAAACGAAATTGTTCTTACAGCTGATGTCACTAGCAACTGAAAAGTCTGAAAGAAATTGATTTTGAAACATTTCATGTGGAACACAAAGTGTAAGTAGTACGTGGGTCAAAACCATTTGTGTTTATGACAGAGCAGCTGCATATGATGTGTAAATTTGGGTTCCATGGATCTATAAGGGCTGGTATCTGTCTGGGCTGCTACACTGACAAATGATTCATCGATTCTTCAGTATGGGATTGGGACATCACCTGTTCCAAACTCTAATTCTCAGGTGAGTCTCCTCTGTCCTTTGATCACCTGATTATCTAAATCTTGTATTGCTGGAAGACAGTGTCGGTCTTTTTGACTACCCACACATTTCCTAGCAGTGAAAATCAAGGTGAATAATAACCACAGAGATCTCCTTTGTTGTGCGAGCTGGAAGTGTGTTTTTGAATCCCAGGTGTTAGAAAATGTTCCACAGCCCTAAGGTTGTACAGTATTGATGTCTTTATATCACCTTAAGAAAATATCTAACTTCTTTTCAATTCAGTTGCTCCCTTCGTAGCATGGACAAAACGTGGGTATGTTATTCTCAACCTCATTTGTCTCTGCTTCAAAAAAGTTTTAGCATCCTTCTGGCTTTTCAAAAAAGTTTTAACATGCTTCTGGCTTTCCCATTTCCTTCACTCCCAATGGATGGAAAAATAAGTTGTTCAAATATGAATGGTCCATAACATATTGAACTATGCTGCAATCTTTCAGTGTTTTAAGTGAACTTTGCACATGTTAGAAATTGTCTTGAATCTCAATCTGCAACAATATTTCAGGAAAATAAGTAATTTATAGGATTGCTAGATAACAATGCTTATCATCCATGTACGTAATCACATAATGACATACCTAGATCCTAAGGTGGTCTGGGTGAAGCATACAGTGAATGTTTACACAGATACATGTACAATGTAGTCGAATTACCAGATTAAAAGAGGAAAAAAACCCCACAACCAAACAACAACAACAACAACAAAAAACCCCATAAAATCAGTCCCCCATGGACACTGCCTTATTCTAAATAAACTGTTTATTTTCACTGTAATATTGGTCTGTATTAAGGGGCCGGCGGAAATACCATAACACTGCTGCTTAAAAAAATGAAACTATTATTTTTAGTTTCCTCTGTCAAGATGGAGATGAAGTTGCCCTATTCAATGAGCATTTTCTACCTTTTGGGACTTCGGTATTTGTGGAGATCTGATTTATATTAGAGAAACGTTGAAGTTGTACAGCTGAAAGCTGGTGGGGTTTTTTGTTTTGTTTTGTTTCTTTTTTTTTGCTCTTTGTATATGACTCACAAAGTATCTCCTTCAAACAGACCTGAGGTGTGGGTGTGGGTGTATTCCTCTGTGATGAGATTTCTTTTCCAGTAGCTATGTCTGAAAGCTCCGATGCACCATCTATAGGGAAATCCTACGACTAATCAAACTGCAGTCTGGAATGCTGACTTCTTTTTTGTATTTGTTTAATAGGAGTTTGAGTAACTTTAATAATGACAGAAAAGGGATAATTTCAGAAATGTAATTAATAAAATACCACATTAACCTGGAAAAATGTCAAGATCCTTTAAAAAGGTTTTGTAATATGTATAGTAATATGGAGAAGAGGAAAAAAACAAGCATCTGAAAACACAGCAAAATATCTTTTGCTTAGTAAATATTAGCCACAAAAGTACAGAAATATAAAGTGAGAAAACTGTATGTAAACATTTACCTACAGTTCCGTTTTTAAATAAGCATCAATGGTTCATTTGCAGCATGACTCAAAGACAAGCGACCATAGAATCATGGAATCATAGAATCATAGAATGGTTTGGGTTGGAAGGGCATTTTAAGATCACATAGACCAACTTCTCTGCAATGAGCAGGGACATCTTTCACGAGATCAGGTTGCTCAAAGACCCATCCAACCTGGACTTAAACATTTCCAGAGATGAAGCATCCACAGCTTCTCTATGCAGCTTGTTCTAGTGTCTCACTGCTCCTATAGTAAGGAGTTTCTTCCTATATCCAACTAAATCTACCCTCTTTTAGTGTAACACCATTATCCCTTGTCCTGTCACTACAGACGCTCATAAGAAGTAAGATCAGGAACACATGGGCAACAACCTCCTTTATTCTGCAAAGTCACGAGATCAGGTTAAAAAAAAAACAAAAACCAAACAACAACAAAACAAACAAAAACAAACAAAACAAAAAAACAAACAAACCAAACAAACAAAAAACAAAACAAAAACAAGAACAAACACCAAAAACAAAAACCAAAACCCAAACCAAACAAAAAACAACCAAACAAAAAAACACATAAAAACCCCCCACCTGCCCAGTCCATTGACCTCTCCAGAAAAATGGCTGAGAAGTGTGGTACCATATTTGGTGTAGAATCACGTGAAAAACATGATAAACAGTTACACATTATGTGCTCTTTTAAAATAAACTGGACAAATAGTGTCTATACTAATATTGATATCCATCTAAGCAGCTTATCATTTGTATAGGTTTGTGTAAAGAAATCTTAAAATTTTCACTACTGTTTCTGAATTTATTTGGGTTTCAGTGATCCAAGACCACAGGTCAAGTCTACAATATTCAATAAGAGAAGGAAACTAATTGAATATCTCCTGTGGCTCAGTGAAGAACCTAACCTATGCAGAGCATAGGTGGGAGCCTCACTAAATGTAAGCCATCTAAATGTAAATCACATTGAAACTAGTCACCTAGTCTTTTATCAGCAAAGGAAGGAGATAAATACCCTCAAATAATGGTGCAACTACTGTCCTACAATTCAACTCCACACTGTAGCAAAACATACCTAATATCAAGCTCTGACTCAGCAGTATATTCTCATTGCAAACTCATGTCAAACCTAAGATGCCAGGACTGGAGTCTTGGCATTTGCAAAGTTAAGATGCAGTGTAAGGCTTATAGTTTCTTTATTAATAAGAGCTGGCCATACTGGTTTTTTTCTGAATCACTGTCCAAAAAGATGATTCAAAATTTCTGTGATTACGATTTTCATTTAAGAATTACACATGTAAGACAGTATTAGAATGAAAACTTCCGTAACAGTTTAGACAAAAATAATTTCTCTCCTTCCACTACTGATGAAGGAGTTGCTATTAAACCTAAATAACATCGCTTGCTACCTTTGCACAACTCCAGTTCTTTTTGGCTCTCATTCTCTGCAAATGGTGATAGGGTACCGGAGATGAAGAAATTATGACATTCTTAGAGAAATGCAGAAGCAAGCAAAACTGAATCAGATTTCTTTTTTACTCAGGCTAAAGCATGTCTTTCCTTTTCCAGCTATACAATCCCCCAAAAAGGGTATTGAACAAAATTATATTCTTCACAGTGAAGTGGAAGTTTGTCCATCAGCATTGCAAAAAAATGATTTTTGGAAGCTTCTAGAAGAACAGACTTGGGTTCTGATATTGACTGGATCCATTTCGTGCATGATTTAGTAAGAGCATTTATTTGTATAGAGTTTTAGAGTAGATAGTAAGTTGTATCCAAGGCTTTCTTACTTAGAACGGCTGATATAAAGTCAGAGTTTTTCATCAGGAAATATCAAGTAAGCATTGGTGTTTTAAGAATTTTCCAACTTACAATAGTTTGAAACCTTTCTATTGCTAAAAGCAAAAAATATTGAAGTGGCAGTTTAAAATAATGCTGCATACAAATGCAGAAGTCAAAAATCTTACAATAAGCTGATCAGTGAACACTCTAAGTTGCTTTACTGTCAAATTTGTTATTTGTAAGAGTTCATTTCTAGCAATTTACCAGTGTGTTAGACTAACTAGAAAACTGTATTTTTTTTCCTGACACACTACTGAAACTACAACAAAGTTGATGAAATGCTGCAGTGTTGCCTCTCCAATGAGACATAATTGTACGGCTGCACAAGAAATGTACGGGATTAGAGCTGAATAGATAAAATAAACCTCAAATTCATCCCAATTAAATTAAATACTTAGATAATGCAACTGGGCACCTTATATAGCAGTCCCACAAATTCCGTTGAAATGCAGAGCAAGATAGAAATGAGAAAATCTTCCTTTATGTGAAGTGCGACAGTTAAACTGAAGTTAATTGGAGACAGATGCATCTTTCAAGACCTGTGCTTTGATTGCAGTTCATAGTACCAGTATGCACCATTTAATATATGAAGATATGCAAAATGCAGGTAACACTTTTATTTTTTATTTGTTTTTTTTACTGAGATAAAGTGTGCATTAGCTACTTCCATGAGATCCAAAAGGTATCAACAAGGTTTCTTAGTGCTATTCCTACATGTACATTTTTTTCACGAATCAGCACCATTGCAGTATCAATATGACAAAGTATTTCTTTATTTGTGTTCCCTTAAGGAAAGAATGAGAGATCAGGTGGACCTCCTGGGTGTCCAAGGAAACCTGATGTGTTTCTATAGACATTTTAGCATGCTTGGGGGAAAGGTTTTCCTAGGGCAGTGAGAGAAGAAATGGGGAGATTTTAGCGTAGGACAAAGAGTTTGCCCATCATCCACAAACTGAGAAAGAAAGCAGACAAAGGGGCTTTGGAGAACTGATCACAAACAGAAGATGGCTTCAGGAGAAGCAAGTGGGACTATGTAGAGTTAGCTTCCATTCAGGAAGCCACTGAGGGACTAATATTAACACCAAAGCTAGCCTGGAAACAGTGATTTCCCTTCCCACAATATAGTCAATTTTTTTTTATTAGACTTTTACTCTGTTGTTTTGTTTGTTTGTTGTTTTTCTTGTTGGTTGTTTGGGGTGTTTTGAGGTGGTGGGAGGGGGGTTAGTTTTAAAGCCTTTTTGGTAATTTTGGAGTACTCCTTCAAGAAAAAATCTAGACAGATCTCTTTTTAAAGCTGCAGCTAAGTAAGATTCTCATTGAAATTAGTCAAGGTAGTGTCACTATTCTGCAAGACATGAATCTGGCCACCTGGAAAGGTTCAGAATAAACATTATTATTTTGCCCAGAAAAACTTTGCTTACCCATAGATTGGCCGGCCATCTAAATGGACCCTGTCATGGATTTCTCCAACTCAGAATTACATAGAAGAAAAAAAAAAAAAGCTATGTTTCAGTTATCCAAGATTATAGTCAGAAGAGGTCACCTAGGGTAAAAAGTAAGAATCTATGACGTACTGTAAGGTCAGCTGAGATGACCAAATTCTGCTGAGCAGTGGAAAATTCTGGATAACCTTTCATAAACTTACAGTATATTTTCCTTGGAAGAGAGATAAATGTTTGTCCAGAGAAGTCCATGAGTCATTTTACTGCTAAAGAAAAAAGACACCCAGAATAAAAGTTCACGAGGAAGTATTATCAAACATAGTAGTAAAATCCTCTGCAGAAGTATTAATCCATCCCAGAAGTCATATGTTCTTGTCAAAGTACAATTATAATGTTTAATCCTTCTTTTGTCTCCTCAGTGAATGTCACTACTGGGGAAATGTATGTCCAGCAATGTCAAAGTCACCAGAGTAGTCTATGCAGGGAACATTTATCTTTTCTTTTCAGATGTGCAGTGACCTGCAGCAGCATTAAATCTACATTTATATGTAGGGCTATATTCAGGATGATCAGGAACTCACAGGGACTGTATTCAGCTTTTACTCCCTATTAAAGGAGAACATGCTTCTCTACAGACTTAAAGGGTCTGAAGGACAAAAGTAATAAAATGTAAAATTAAGAGAATTTATGTGGCAGCAAATGAAGGGAGGTGAGGACAGAGCTGCAGGGAACTGTTCCATTTCAGTTTCACTGGTTTCACTGTTTTTGACTTTGAAAACCTGATCTATTTGTGAGTTATTCTCCTATGGAGTGCAGCTGCTTCTGAGAACTTACTAAGCATAATACATACAGAAGGAAAAGGGAAATCCATAAAATAAAAACCAGCATAACTGAAGATCAAGTATTCATGTTAAGTGTATTACTTTAGTAGTTGTCTGTCTTGCTTGAATACAAATTTTGAATGACATGACTGTTCAGAGTAATTATCACAATTCGGTTTTCTCTGAGTTACAGAGTTGTAGTATTCCTATCTGACACTGTTAAATTTTTCTTTTTTTGTTTGTGTGCTGTTCCTGAGTCCGTTAATCTTCAGATATTGTGTGATATAGAAAAAATGTCATACCTCAGGCAGTTAGAGGAGAAAAATAAACACCAAAAAAAAAAATCAAAAAATGTTAATAAATATTATTTGCCTTTCTGACTATGAGTTTGAAGGCTCTAGAATTTGCTTATTAAGTTATTTATATTATATATATTAAGTTATTAAGTACTTAATGAACAACATATTTTACTTATATATTCTAGTTAAAAGGCTTCCAAGACACATCAAATCAATATAGAACCATAAATCTGCGGGTTTTTTTATAGTAGATTATAATCTGTCAGTTTATTTACCAACCAACAGGCCAAGAAGAAAAAATCCATCTTTAGACGAAACCTGATGTCATATAATTTAAATAAATTATTTTCCCAGATAAGCAAAAGTTATTGTTCATGGATGGTTTCAGAATGCCTTCCAAAGAATTGTGTTAGGTTCTTTCTAGGAATTCAGACAAGAAAATTGAAGATTTCCCTTAAAAAAATCTTATGACACAATCATTGGCTTTAACTTGATGGAATTTGCGTAAGAAATTCAAGTGAGAAACAGACATAGTGGATCCATCTTTATAGACTTAAAACTTCCTGTGCTAGGTCTTATCAGGATGCCTATTAGGAGTCATTGAAAATTAGTCAGGACAGTTTTATGCCTCTACTCATCACATGATGTGTGTTAGTGCATGATATCCCTCAAAGCTGACAGAGGGAGCCGTGAGAGATTACCTTGGAACTACATCTGCAGCTACTCAAGTTTCAGCCAGCACCTTGGAATGAGTATAATCTATATTCTTGTATATATATATATATATGTGTACATCTGTGTGTGTGTACAAAGAGTAGTTGTACACAAAACAATCATACATCTATAAAAATTGTATTTAAATATTATGTAAATCAATACAAGAAAAGTGAGACGTAACGAAAATTCAACTAGAAAAGATACTTGTGAAATCTGAAATACTTGGCATTGATCTAAAGTATAGGTCAATTTAAGAGTGTTTTTTTATCATACACCCTTGCATCCATCTTAGAAACAAATATTTGTCTGATCCGCATTTGAGTTCTGCAAATAAATTACTTCTTTACATATTTTATTTTAAAATTTCGCTGTTAGGTTAGGTTTCAGGGATATTAGCAACCCCCAAATAATTACAGACCAGCATCTGAATTAACACCAGTTCTGAACTTTTAGCCTTTTTCAGAGGGTGTTCATCTGAACAGTACTTCGAGGTCTTACTGAAGGCATAGCACGGAGAAACTCCTGTATTTTGCTGCATAAGTTTTTCAGGGTTCTGGTCTTGCGAGGCTCCATGGCATTACAGCAGTGGGGAGAACGAGACTATTACAGGAGCAGTACAGAAGTTGTAAGTCTGCTTTTCAGACTGCTTTACATAACAACTTTCTCATCTCTGTATTATGGATGAGTAGCCATGCTTTAAATCCTCTACTGCTGGTTGCCATCGTTGTTCTCCAAGTGAAAACTTAATATGTGGTAACCATAGTTTAAACTGAAATTCCAGAGCAGAGGAAAGCTTTTAAACTGAAAAATTTAGTTTCCAAATATTCTCTTCTTTCTTGAGTAAAATAATAACATCTTGATTCTTCAAAACCTACATGGGTCTCACGTCTGCATCTTCTAGGTTTTCACTTGCAGGTCCTAATCAAAATAATTTCCTTCCTCTTTCTTCCCAATGGGATTTGTGTTTTGTCACTTGCATGACTGTCTCTACCAATGCAGAGTGCCTCCATAAAGGAGTCTGACTGTTTCTGTCTCTCTTACAAGAAAAAAGGACTGTTTTGATCCCTTCTCTAATGAAGAGATACAACACATTGTCCCTGTTTTGGAAATGTAATAATACTACACTCTAATTTTATTTTTGAGGTGTACATCTATTTTTAAATACTGCAATTTCATGTAATAAATTTCCTTGCTATGGCAAAATTTTTCATCAGCAGTATTTGTCCTCCAAGTGGAGCAGCTGAGCCATGCATTGCTTGGAAGAGGAAGTAACATCAAGGACAGAGCAATACTGGGTACAACTCATAGAAACATGAGTTTACAAATAATTGCACAGAAATTTCCAGTTGCCATTATCTTACTGTAACAAACATTTCTGGAGACTAATTTTATGACTGTCAGTTTTCATTACTGTAAATGATTCTGAAGTCATAAGCTTCTCTGAGTCAAGAGATTTACTATCAAATTTAATTGATTTGATTATTAAAGATAGCCACTATATTGTTTTTAAATTTGAACCTTAGGATAAAAGTTGACACTTCATGCAGTATTGATTTCACTTAGGTTTAGTTGTCTACAGCACAGCCCACATCTGAGCTATTTAATTAGGCTCCCTATATGACTAGTAAAGAGAAAGAAAGGATGCTAATATTATTCCTCTTTTCCTAATTAGCTAAATTATTTAGCCTAATGCAACAAAACACCCTCAGGCAGCCTTTATAAAATATGAAATATTCTTGTTACTATAAAACATTCTTATTACTTCTTCCTTTTCATCTTAAAACAGTAGCTTGCTTAGAAAAACATATATTTCCCTCCACACCTTAACATCAAGGAACTAAAATATAGCTGAAGAGAATTAAAGTGAAACACTAGTGAAAGTAACAGGAAAAGAAGGGAGAATTATTGCGGAATATGGAGTGTCAGAGCAGAATATAAGTTGGAGGAATTTGAATACAGGAACTTTACCTTTAGTGGTAAAGAGGGACTGAAGGAATGGAAGACCAAAGACCTAAGGGAGGGAATAACAGAGACAACGAACATGAGACTGAGAAGGACTATGAAAAGGGGTCATCTGCTGAGGGCTGTGTAGGGAGTGGAAAGAAAGACGGTCATTGAATAAAATAATTTAAGTTCACTTGTTTGCATGCTCATTTCTCTATTTCTTCTTCAAAAGGACTCTCACCATAGGATTTTTAAAATAGCAAACATGCATAGAAATGCAATTTTTTATTTACATTTTAAAATACTTAATTTATTATATTAATTCCTTAAATCATTTTTGTCTATGGCCAACATGTCTAAAAAAATAGTTAATTTGTTTAATATATAACTATTTGAAATAACCATACTTCCTGATAATCCGCTGTAGCTCCTATAATGCTTTCTCTACTGTCTGTACTCAATACAATGTTCCAGGATGATTCAGAAAGTCTCAAGAAAAAGGCTGTGCAGAAAGAATTTTGGTTTTGTGAGATCTGCTATGTATTCCACAAAAGTATCTAACAACTGTTCTAATGCTAAGACTTCTGTTTGATCCATCAGACCCATACTTAGGCCAAAACCAGGAGCTGTTTGACTCTTCCTCTACTGTGCTAGTACCAGATGTACCCCTATCTGATAGTTTACTATTCATTTTAAGAAACTGGTCTTGAAGTTCTGAAAATACAAGCTCATTTTTATGGTCTTACAAGTTTTTACGTAAGCATATTTATTGAAAAGATTCAGATAAAATGTCATACTCAGCTCATATTCACATACAGCCTAAGTAGTCAGCTTACCTTACTCAAATTACATTTTTCTTCTGTTGGTTCAAGACAACTGACTGAAATGAGATGAAAATTCTACGTATTGTGTATTTCATGCATCAGAAGTCTTTTCAACATTCATTGTTAACTTTGATAGCAAAGGCTATCATAACTATGCTGCAATATTTTGTATATACTAGGGTTTAAAAGCCTTCAGCCATTCATATTACATTGCTGGTATGTTTTTAATAATTTCTGCTTAAATAAAATTAAATAAAATACTTTCTTCTTTTGATCAAATGGTTTATGGAACCATTGCGATTATTACCATGTTCTGCCCCTTGAAATCAACATACACTTGACCCAATGTTAAAAAATCATTTTTTCCTTTGAAACAGTAATTGTCATTGCTAGCATTAATGTCATTAATCTTAAACTGGTACTTAGGTTTTACCACATTTTTGCAAGTAAAGCACAAGTGTAAAAGATGGCATAATTGAAGTGTAAAAAAATGACATAATTGAAGCTATACAAAATTTTCAAATGTATATCATACTAATTTGAACCAAGTAGTATCTTCTTCATTCTACTGGAGAATTTCACACAATTGCAGAGAAAAGGAAAAGCACTAACATGGACAGAAAAACTCTATTATATGACTTCACAAATTACAGCATGCTGAGTAAATCTCACAAAATGAATATACAAATCACCTTTTTATCTAATTTCTGTTGACATTTTGTAAGTATCTCATAGGTCATATGAAGGAGCATCCACTAGTCTTGGTATTTATCAGCCCTTTGTGGCAGAATGAGAAAAAAATACTTTCATAAATTATTTTGCAGTGACCTAATACCATATAATTAATGAGAAACAGCTATGCGAGTATGACCACTTTGAACTTAAAGTCAACATCCTTAAAAGGAAAAAAAATCCTCTACTAAATAAAACCCTAAGCCACATATGAAGGGAAAAGGAAAAAAAAAAAACCAAAACCAAAACAAATACACAGACAAAAACCCCACCACCACCCCCACAAAACAACAAAGCAGATAAAAGAAAATAAAATGCAAAAGCCAAAAGGATAAAATATTGGTGAGTGAAATATATTAATAGAGACACTACACTGGCATCTCAATGGAAATATTTACCACTCATATCAACCAACTCAACAAATCTAAACTGGTGAAACTAAAGAATTAAGTATGTGTGTAAAGTTTAAAACTATTAGTAAAAACAAATCAAAACATCTCAGAGTAATGAAGAATGACAAAAATAATAAAAACAATTTATTGAGTGTACAGATGATCATAGTATAAAATAATATACAAGAAAAGTGAAAGAAAAACAAAAACAAAACACCACCACACAAACCAAAAACAAACTAACAAAACCACAAACTAAACACTAAACTTGTAGAAAATGGAACAATTTCAATGTTTTACGTNAAAGCAGATAAAAGAAAATAAAATGCAAAAGCCAAAAGGATAAAATATTGGTGAGTGAAATATATTAATAGAGACACTACACTGGCATCTCAATGGAAATATTTACCACTCATATCAACCAACTCAACAAATCTAAACTGGTGAAACTAAAGAATTAAGTATGTGTGTAAAGTTTAAAACTATTAGTAAAAACAAATCAAAACATCTCAGAGTAATGAAGAATGACAAAAATAATAAAAACAATTTATTGAGTGTACAGATGATCATAGTATAAAATAATATACAAGAAAAGTGAAAGAAAAACAAAAACAAAACACCACCACACAAACCAAAAACAAACTAACAAAACCACAAACTAAACACTAAACTTGTAGAAAATGGAACAATTTCAATGTTTTACGTTTGTTATGGGGGAGTTCTAGAAATCTGTCACACCAAATTCTTCATTTACTGGGAGGGAACTGTCATTAAACACATGTCATCAGAATAGAATAAGCGCTAATCAATAGAATAAAACACTCAGATTCCCAGAAGCAAGTGGTATTCATACAAGAGTATTAAATGAATCCAGATACAAATATATTGAAATATTAAGTGTGGCTTTAGTTGACCTTGGGGAATGATGTGTGGAAAATAAAATATGAGCTAATAAAAAGACTTGGGAGCATATGAGTACCTGCACATCATTAGGTCTGAGTTTTGAGTGATTGAGTGATTGTTAAAAATTGTGCTAAAGGATAAAATTATTAGATTGACAAAAAATTGAGGAAAAGTCAACATAGCTTTTTTTAAAGGAAGTCACACCAGACAAATAAATTAGAAATCTTTGACATAAAGTGTATCCAGATTTCCGAAACCTTTCAGGATGATCCTGTAAAACTTACTAAAGAAACTAAATCATCATGGGATAAAACCAAGAACCTGGCAGGGATAAAAAGAACAATGGGTGAATGATGATGATATTTGCAACTGATAAAAAAATTATTCTGGACAGTAAATCCAAATCCTAACTATTTAGAGTTTTAATAAATTGGTAAATGACAGGTAAAATTAAAGGTGAATACGTATAATGGGTGTGTAAATGGCCTTAATTACACACAAACAATAAAAGTTTCCAAATTAGCTAGTCTTAGGGAAGAAATCTTATACTCTTCATAAACAACTCTGTAGTAGCATCAGCATAATGTGCAGCCATAGGCAAGAAGTAAATATGTTAGAGATCCCTACTAAAATAAACAAGAAAATGGTAAACATACTGATGCTGCTGTGAACCTTCAGAACATACTTAAATTTTGAATACTGAATACAGTTCAGGAACTATGATATCTAACATGATAGTAAAACATCCTTTGAAAAAGTATTACAAGGCTGACAAAGATAACTGAAGTTACAGAATAGTTACTGTACAATGTAAAGAAAATATATCTCATTAGCCAGGAAAAAAAAGATACCAGGGATGAAAGACAGTGAACTATGAAAAATAATGAGTGGTGTAAAATGAAAAGAGACTGAGGGGACAAGAAAAGATTATTCATTCTTTCTTTATTACAATACACAAATTATTCTTTTATGACAATACAAGAATTTGGATTGTCCTCTGAAATTATCGGGCAGTGGCAGAGGTTAGGCAGGAGTAGGTGAGAATGTAATCCTATAAATGTTTGTTTTTTTTTTTTTCTGAAGCTGCTGCTGATGGTCACTAGTCAAAGATAAAATTTGGAGGTCGATGGTCCTTTCAGCAGAACTAGTGCAGTTATTTCTATGTTCTTACAGGCAGGGGTTTTTTGTTCTTTTTTGAAACATTCAATATCATTGAAGGCCAGTGACGGTGCATTTTTAACTAATTTCCATCATACGGCCTATATTTTTATTTCTGGAGCAACAGGAAGCCCTCAGTTTCATTCTTTCTTATACACTTGAGCCACTGTATAAGGAAGTTTTGTTGTATTTTACCAGTAATACAGATGTATCAGGAGCAGATGTTTTTTGATGTTTATTGTAAACTGTTCAACACAGACCAGTGTTACTCAGTAAAGGTCTAGACACCTTCCTACCATCATACTGAGCAATTATGACATAATTTAGCAATCACTACTGTGTTTATGTTATACAAACATGGGATTCTTCAAACTCTTCAAAAGTAGTTTGAAGGAGTCTTAACTTTGACTGTGTTCTTAGTTTGTCCTACAAATGTATTTTGGTGCAATGGTACCAGGCATCAGATGAAGGCATCTGTCAAGGTCTGGAGCACTCCTTTGGCTGTGGTCAGACAACCTCTCTCTCGTGCCGCCTGTTTGATGAAGGTCCTTGACTTGCAATATAATAATAATTAAAAAGGAAAAGACAGTGTGTCCGTTTCACATCCCCCTGAGATCTGGAGCCTTCAATGGGGCAGCTGATGGCTCTTTCAGCACCTTTTGTAGCCCACTGTGCCTGTCCCCACATACACACCCAGGATGGTACCAAGGTGTTGATAGTCACATCCTCCCCTACCCCGAGGCAGGGCAACTTCACCTCCAACAGCTGGTGGGGCAGGAGGGTGGGACCCTTGGTCAATTGACCGGGTCTTTAACAGGACCCTGAGTCAATTGACAGGGTCGTTAGCAGAGGAGGTGCCCAGAGTAGCTGCAAAGCTTCTTGACCACGTTGTAATGCCCACATCCAGACCTCACCGGACTATAAAACAGGCTTCCCACGAAGGCCCCCTTTCGAGTGGTCTTCTCGGAGCAGCAGGTCTGTGAACTGAAGCCCTCTCCTTAGACTGGGACACTGTCTAAGGAGGCTTCCAGGGATTGAGAGCGTCTCACCTGCTCATGTGGGTGAGTGGTTGTTTACTGGATATATCCTTGAATGAGTCTTTGCCTATCCAGGCAAGCGTCAGTCCTCGCCTAGCCCAGGTGAGTGATTATTTGTTGTGGGTACCCTGAAGTTAGAGGGCTCTGGTTTTGTTTCTTGTGTGTGCATGCATGCTGTGGATCCTCGTTATTCTTATTTTGCTGTACCCCAATAATCTCCTCAACTGATATTCGAACCTGTATTTTATGTTGCCAAAGTGCTAATCGTATAAACCCTATTTCTAGTTGGTTTATTGGCTGCACTTTTCTGGCTAGAATAAAGTCTGTTTTGGAACTTGTTGTCCACCTAAAACTGACTTTGGGATGCCTCTGTGACGGAAGGAAGGAAGGATGCACAATTTTCTGCCCTTTAATGCTCTGAATTAGAAGAATTTGCTTTGTTTTAAAACTAGCACCAATAACACCTGCATGAGTGAGGAACATAAGTAGTTAGGCTATATAGAACACAACACAGAACCAAAAATAACCCCTATACCCATTTAACCCTCTGGCTCACTGAGGGTCACAGGGCACCATTATAGATGAGAGACATCATAGCTTTTAATACAAAGAAATTAATAACTTCAATTTCTGTAACTTTTTTTTTTTTTTTAAACTGCTACCTAGGTATTATAGTTCAAACAATCTTTCTTTGCTTTAGAGATTTACCAGTTTCCTGGTCATAGTAATTTAGGTTAGAAAACGCATGAAAGCATAATCAGTGCAAAACATAGTCTTACCTTCATCTAGTTTGGATAAAGTCAAGAAAATTTATTTCCAACACTTCAAAGCTAGCATATTTATGTTCGGAACTTTACCTGCAGTTTTCTTTTATTAGGCCTTTAAAATTCTTGGAAACTTCTTTACACATGTAAGGGGACTACTTGTTGCTAAACTGCCATTTTTACCCTGTGTTTGTCCATTTATGAATTTGTCAGGCTACTTAATATAATACTATACCAAGTTTAAACTTCACATCTACAGTGAAAGACAGATTTTTTTGGATGTCAGTTGCTCAGAATAGATCTGTATAATACGTATTGTGTATACATGAAATTCCTCTGATCAACTGCAGGTCTGTGGGATTGTGTTAGAATGCTTTAGAGCATCTACTAATCTCCTGAAAGCCAAATATTTGGTTTTAAGTTGATCAATTTGCTTTAAGTAATTCGTAGAAAAAGTAGAGCAAGAACATATCTGTCCAGGCAGCTGTAAACATAAGCTCATGAACCTGGAACTGCCCAGGATCAGGAATCTAGGCTAAAAACGCAGAGTATAAAACCAATCAGTATGCAGGTGAGAACCATCTAAATTAGTGGAGATGAAACGCTGAAAATGGGAATATCCAGGATTTTGTTTCATTGATGGCTATTTTGCCTAATATCTTTTTAATGTTAAAGGATTATAAACTACAAAATGTAATCTATAAAACATCTTATGCAGAGCCAAAACTCAGAAATTTTGTATGATGAATGCTCAGACTAATAGATTAGAAAGCCATATTTCTTCTCACACTTGTGCTTATCCTTTTTCTCTGGCCCAACGAACCTTTCATTCTTAACTGCCTAATGACACATTTGCAGCAGTGTATAGATTCTGTTCTCTGAAATCCCCTAATCATAGTTTGTGAACCAAGTACAAAGTTGATGGGTATAGCAACTCTAAAAGTTAAACATGAGGTTATAGAGAGAATATAATGTCATGAATTCACAAAGTAACACATTTTTTCAGTCTTTGGGCCAAAGGAATTTGTGGATCAAATTCCCAGTGTAATTTGTTTCTGCTTTCTTCGAGCAGAATTAATATGGTGCTGTGAAAAGAGGACAACAGAGAGTTTTTTGGAGATTACTAGCTTTTATATTTATTTACAAAACTTGATTTAATTTTACAATTTGTAAAGAATGGCATCAGCTTTTGGTACCTCCTATTCTTACCATTTGCTTTTCAAAGTTGCTAAGTGATAAGAGTACTCTCAGGACATTTGGGGGCCTGGCCAAAATGTGGTAAGAAATTGGCTTAGTGGTAGCAGGAGTAAGGAGCTCTGAGACAGGAATAGGTTGTGTTATATACCCTATGGAGTGGGTGAATCAATTTTCCAGTTAGCTTCTAAGCATTCTTGTTAGAAAGTAGTTCTATATCTTTAGTCTTCTCCTACTTAAACCTCTTATTTTAGTTTCTCTCTACAGTTTATTCTTAACCATTCTAAATATTTCTTCCATGCCCAATATGATCCTGTAAATAATAATTTTCTCTTCGTTGTTTATCCATTCTTCCTAATTTCCCTTTGCAGTCCATGGTCATAGTCTGTCTCAATCTCACTGTACTCAACAATGACCCCTTGTACAGTAGATTCTGGATCTTCCTGTCCACCCCCTTGGAACTGATCCAGCATGAAATAATACTTTGTTAAACATGAATGGTCAGATGGGGAAACGTACAGATACAGTAATAACTGTTTGTTCTTTACACATATTAAATTTTTCTGACAGGGAAATTATGCAATGTGTTGTGCAATATGGGTCCTTGACCTCTGGACAGCAGGAGAAAAAAAGAAAAAGCCTCTATGATGGCATATTTAGCAATTATTTTCATTTTCTCTGGGTCAAGACTACAAATAATTATCTTCATCAAAATAAATATAATTCTCAAATGGTTATAGTAGGACAAAATGAAAGGCTTTTAAGGGATAAATAGCTGTAATATCAATTTTTGATACAAAGTAAGCAGGACTTCTTAATGAGGTATATATACACAAACAAGAGAAAGTTGAAAGAAAAGTACTGAGAGGAAGAGAACTATGAGCTCCAGGAAAGAAGCAGTAAGAAAATTTAGGTTCCTGAAGGCTGGGTCAAACACAACAGTAAGAAGAAAATTGGAAAACGGGGGAAATATAAACCAGTATAACTTACTACAAGGAAGAAAATTATTATTTGAATGGGAAAGTGGAAGTAAGAGTAGGATGTAACATGGATAAAGGAAGAAAATATTCCTAAAGAAGTAAGTCATAAGAGAGCATAAATGTAGTTTTTTTTCCAGGTCTTACATTTCTATGCAAGGATACAAAAATTAGTCTTGAACAACAAAGTATTAAATAATGTAGTAGGTCTTGCTTAACAAATAAAAACTTTCCTTCAATAACAGCATGATTTTTGATTATAAGACACTTGGTATATGATTTTATTTATGATCTGCAATTCAGTGTTCAGAGCTCAATACCTATCATATTACTTTTGGAAAGTTATTTTAGCATGCCAGACAGGTTTGACCATGTGGTTTATTGGTAAATCCAAAATTACATGAAATAGCAGGATGTAGAAGGTAGCTTATGGCCACTTTTGTTCGTTAGTTTGAATTATAAAAAATTATCCATTGTTTGAGTGTATATTACTCAAGAGAAACATTGAGATAATGAGAAAATATTTCTTTGGCAAAGGTTCATCATATCAAAAGTTAAACTCTGCTGATCAGAGAGACAATTCCTTGCTTAAATATTTTCTAACATCTTTTATAAAAAAAATAATTTTGACACTTCAGCCCTCATCTATAATAGATTAAGATAAATGTCAAAGAGAAGTATGTTCTCAGCAAAGTTTCTGCATTTAAACTGTTCACCTTAGAAAGTCTGATATCCGTTATTTAAAATTCATGCTTATTGATGCAGTCATGTCTAAAGTATTTGTCCCTGCGAGGAGTCTGAAATCCCTTAATGCAAATTCTAATATATGCATTCTTCATGCTTCAGGAGTCTCTATTCAAATTTAACTTTAGCAGAACTTTTAGCCTATCTGTCATGTATCTCTCTCATATCTTCATCAACATATTTTAGAAGATCTTCTCATTAATCCTGTGTATGTGAAGTATATAGTATGGTTCATGTTTCACGGCGCTGGAGGATTTTAAGAACAAGGAATACATGATTCTCCCAGGTTACACATGAAAACAGAGGAAACAAATGTATCAAATCTTGGTCAATCCCAACTGTCCGACCATCAGAAGTGCCTACCCATACAGCAGAGAGTATAGCTGGCTCTCACTATAGGATGAAGTCAGAATAAATCTGGATGGTACAGGTGGACCAAAGAAATACGAAGTACTTCTACATCCTATAACACAGATTTGTTTTATACCTCAGGTTAACATTTTTCACACTAACACGCTCCAACTGTGTGTGATTTAAGCTAGCTCTTTTGCCTGAACAGGTATATTTTTTGCCACTTAGAATTTATTTTCTTATTGATCATCATATTAAACAGCATCCGGACTGACTTGTAGTTCATGTCTCGTACTGTAATTAAACCGTGGAGCACATAGCTGTGCATGTAGACTCTTTTTCCCTTTTTGAGGAGTTCTTAAATTATATTTCCAGTAAAAGGAGATCAAAAAAGTTCAAAGTCTGAATTGTTGATGACATTAGGTGTCATTCCATTATAGTCTCAATAGTCTAACTTAAGAAACAGATCGATTACTTTAATAGTAATGTTTATCAGCATCTTAAGGTTCCTGACCTTTGAATTTACACAAGGGAAACCCTGTATGGGCAAGTTTAAAACATGCAAGCTAAAACTCCAATTGTGTTACCATATCCATGTAAAAGAATCACCTCTGCAACACATAAAAACAGGCATATTTATTTTTGCACAGTGACATTTTCAGGATTCAAATTCCTTATAAACAAGTTATGTCAAACAAAGCCAGGTTACAAGTTTAACATTGTGCTCTGTGTCTTCATTTGCATTCTATACACACATGTCCAAGATACAAGGGAATACTGGTAAAAGCATAACATTCAGTAAACTGCTCTGCAAATATTGCAAAACTTAGGACAGCTTAATTTAATATATTTACAACCATATTTGTACACTTTCATAATGTATTTATTCTCTTACATTCCAAATCATTGTACACTTATTCTGCTCTGTAGTTCCTTACCATACTAAGTATACCCAAGATACTTCTTAAATACTAGTTTTGTTTTCAACTAAAATTTCAAAACTTCTGACTGGACTAGTTTGACACGAAAGTCATATAATACATCTGCAAACAGTTGCACTGTTGTATGACAGCACTGGGAAGTTCATATTTATGACACTGTTAACCACACCATTTCTACTTCAACTGTGTCTCACTTGCAGGGAAGACTCAGCCCTCAGTTTCCAGCCTCTTACACAGAGCAAGCAGCCATCATCTGATACAAACTCTTTGGGTATGCAATGTGAAGGCAGAAGCTCTTTAGTTAAAGAATAAATCATCCATTAGCATAAACCTGCTGACACTGTATGTTGATTTGACTATTCTAGAAAAAAAATTATGCACATGTTTGGTTTGGTTTGGTGTGTGGTGTTTTTGTTTGTTAGTTTGGTTTGTTTCATTTTTCCAATTAATGAATTTATCCATTCTATGTACAACAGTTACTTCTCTGCCATTTTAGTTACTGCTCTTCTTCTGTCTAATTCTAATTTTGCAATTAATTATAATTTATGACAATAGAAATTAGTGAATATATATTGAAATTAAAAAGGACTTATTATTTGGAGGGGTCTTTTTGGTTAGATTTTATGGTTGCTTTTTAGGAGGAAGAAGGGAAAGAAAACAGTCAAGCAAGTAAAGATGCTGGTTTCATTTTCTTTATAACTTAATACCTCTAATTCGGCTCCCCAATGTCAACTGAACATAAAAAAGAGATCTTAGTTTCCTGCCATAACAAATGTTTTTAAAAGATTGTGTTCTTTTGCACATCATTTGGCAGTTCAAAATTATCCACTCTCTGAAGACTATAACATAGCACGATTTCAGAGCAGGGAAATGGTATTTGTTCAGTATGTAGCTGAGTCTTGCAGTTATGTTCTAAATGGAATTCCTGTCACAGTTATTTTAAATAAATGTTTGTGTGGCCAGTTCCTTCTAGGCATTTATCAGATTTTGTACATTCATATCACCCAAGTTAAATATTTATCTTAGGAAATGAAGGTGTCCACACTGTGAATGTCTACATCTGAACTAGTCATTTTAGGCATCTTTCACAGTCAATGGAGAGAAACACACTTTTAAAGTGTGATTTATTTCACCTTTAGAATGATATGAATCGTGTCCTAGAAATACTGATTTTGCTACTCTAGCTATTAATATAAGAAAAATCTTAGGATGTATAATTCTTATGTGGACATTTATACAGTACATATCTATATTTGAGAACACTATTAATGAAATAAACTGGATATTCATTTAGCTTGCTATTGCAAGTCTTCTTTCTCTTTTTTGCTTTCATATGGGACAAATGACCATTTAAAATCCATTGATATTCTGGAAAACGTACAGATGTAGAAACAAGAAAAAAAATCTAAACCAAACTAAATCAATCAAACAAAAACATACACAAAACCCCCAAACAAACAACAAAACCAAAAAAACCTAAAACTCAATATATTCTCTTTCCACACTATGCCTACATATAAGATTTTCCATTATGTGACCGAAATAGGCCATCCAAACCTTTACAGAATTGCACTCAGAAACATTTTACCAATAAACAGAAAAACAAACCAAAGAACTCTACATTAGGCAATAGTAACTACTATAGTAAGTTTTTTGTAATAACTGCTGAGTAAGGGTAATTTACCTATGACTTTCTTACAGAATAAATTTCTGGCTGAAGTGATGCACAAAGGCTAATTTTCATGATAAAGATAATATTTCCAAGTTAGCATTCCCCATACTTATCATGTCAGTATTAATGAGTATTAGCTGACTGCGCTCTCATAGCTATGTTCATTATATGTGTGTCACTGTATCATCAAGGTTAATATTTTCAAGCTAAAGCAACAGAAGTAAAACATCTTTAAATTCAGCCTTTCTTATCACCCAAGTGGGTTGGAAGTTGCCACCTTCAATCTAATGACATTGGATGCATATATTAAAAAACATATATACATATATATCTGAGGGATCATGGATTCTAAGTGCCTACACATAGGCCTACAATGGATTCTAATTGCCTACAACTTAACATCATCTGGGATACATCAGAGCTTCCCATTTGAACTTCTGTTGTCACTCCAAAGCTTCATCTGTGACACACCTGTCAGCCTGGTGTTGATGTCTCAGATAATTTGGGGCATCTCAGACAATATTAAACACTTATCTGGGGGTAACTAAACTGAAAGTTCATATACTTAATTTAAATATCTCAGTTTTGGAACAATATTTCTTCCTGGAGGCCTTCAAAGGCAGCCCTCTCCAGTGACTTTTTTGGGGGACATGCATTAGAAACAGTTCACTATGAATACCAGACTTTACACACAACTTAGCCATCCAAGGGAAGAAGACTGAATATGATCCTGGTTCACAGACCTAATTCTGAAGAGTACTAGAATACTGCAAGAACGGAGTTTTAAATTTTATTTATTTATTAAGCATTACGTCATGATGGAAAATCTGGGAAAACATGGGGTGATGGAAGTCTAAGTTACTTACACCTCATCTTTGATTGCTTTTGAAACCCTTAGATCAGGGGTGTCAAACTCATTTTCGTTTGGGGCCATATCACCCTCGTGGTTGCCTTCAGAGGACTGAATGTAATTTTAGGACTGTATAAGTGCAGGAGTAGTTACATTTATACAACCCTAAAATTACATTCAGCCCTTTGAAGGCAACCATGAGGCTGATGTAGCCCCAGGTGAAAATGAGTTTGTACTCTCCATAGATTTGCAAGGAGAAGCTGTGGATAGCCAGTGATTACAGGCTGTACTGATTCCTGACACCACATTTCTTACCTTTGCTAGTAATTTTCTTCATGGTTTAATTTCCAATAGCTGCAGTCCTGCACATGGAAATCAAAGTTTTGCTGATTTAAGGATCTTGAGCAGTCTCTTTGCTCCTAAGTGTACCTGATCCCCACATGCTATGAAGCAGAACTATAATGAGGGAGTTTGCAATGAAATGTAAGTTTATGCCAATTTGAGCAGCTTTACACTGGATTTAGAATAAGGCTGGAGAATAATTATTCTGTTGAATATTTCATACATTCTCATTTAAGTTAGAACAGATATATTGCAAGGATAATCTATTTTTAAACATAAATACTTCTGAAGTTACTTTAATGTAATGAGATTCTTTTCTGAGCTGGCAGCGAACTTGTACATGTACATCTGCTTGGAACAACAGACGCAAAAATGTCTGAGAGCTTGATAATCTCCAAATTTTAAATATGTAACTAGTTACTGAATTCTAATATGTATTTGAGCTACTGATTTTCAATACTGACAATTTAAGTTTTACTTTGGCATAAATAACAATTTTTCTTCTTTTATGGTGAATGTACAAAGTCAAGTCCTTGTTTTACAAGAAAGAATATATATGCCTTCAAATAGCATTTCAATTTATGAGCCTGTAGATTGGTTGTAAAGTTTTTTCCCTAAAATCAAATTACTTCTGTTGGGAATAAATTATAGTACCTTTGGGGAATGTCTTCTTGCAAGTAACAAACATATTTTCCCTTTTTTTTTTTCTTACATTTCTGAGCTACTGTTATTCAACTTATTATCCTCCACATAGTATTTTCTATTCTGATAGTTTGATAAACATTATACTGATTACACTGAATGCTACATTTGGTAGAAAAGCTAACTTTGAAATAAACTCCTACCAAAGCTGAAAACATGCTCTGTGAGCAATCTGGGATTCTCATTTCTGATTGGTGCACACGATACAGAAGCTTCAAATGTGAGCTGTAAATATTGCATTTGATATTTTATTCATTCAACTGGAGATGTGCTTTGGATTAGAAAAAATTTGGAAACAATGAGACATTCACAAACATGAACGTCTACAAGAGATCTGGGTGCCAGCACTGGGATCATGATAACTATGCATGGCTAAATACACAGTTTTGTAAAGTTGGAGTAATATATGAATAGCTAGAAGTGCTATATCAAAAATCTTTACATTTTTAGAAAGCTTACATTTCTTCTTTTCAATGTGCAGATCTTCAAAAGACTGAAGACATATAAAAAAGTTTTACTTCAGAAAAGAAAAATAACCCTTTCCTCTTTATGTGATGCACATCCACTCTGTATATAGTGGGGTAAGGAATTGTTAACCAGTACAGTATACTATTATACTTGCTACTTCCATCAGAAACAATTCCGTGGGAAAATGTGCCTAATGGTAGAAAGCCTCTGCTATAGCAACATAAACTGGAGGTGGGAGGGAAGAAAAGTGAGAAAGTGGTATTGTACAAAGAGCCAATGTGAAGTGGGATTGTAAGAACACAAAAGTCAGGTGTATGTATGGGAGATGCTAATGGTGACAAAGTGCACCATTCTATATCCAGAATTTGAAATCAGTAAATAGTTTTATACTTGGTTTTGTACCACCAAATTCCATACATGCACACAGCCAAATGTCTGTATTTCCCACAATATTACAGAATTATTAATGTAATTTATTACGGCTGTTTGATTACAGTTACAAGAACTTTTTTTTTAAGCTTTTGCAGAAATGCCTTCTCTATTTATTCCTAATAAAATAGCTAATGCAAAATCATACATAATGGATACATTTTGTTATGCCCAGTTCATTATGAGCACAGTAATAAAGAAAGAGTGTGAATTCCATTCTTGAAAACCTGTTTTTCATTCATAATTACCATTCACAGTGTTTCTGCTGTTTGCTCACAGACATGAGGTCTCAGCCATTAAAACCTGCATAACTTTAAAATTGTGTGAGTTATTTTTATTAGTCATTGACAAGTGTTTAAGTTATTGACAAATACATTCAAGAGAATTTGCTTGTGTCAGCTAAACATACAAAACAATCTGAATAATGCATAGAGCTTTCTAGATACATTATAACACGAGTAACTTTTTAAATAATGGCCAATTGATGGCAGCTCTCTGCAGAATAGAGTGACACTAAAGGAAATCATCCTTTGTCTATGCCAAAATGGTTTCCTTACGACAATCAATGTTAGCTTAACAAAGTAACATTAGGAGACAAGCAACTCCCTGAAAGAATCCTTAAATTGCCTTAATAATTTCAGAAGTTTCATGTGACTAGAAGTCTGATCTATGTGGAAGAGGATTTTTTTTTAAGTTTACTTTTGCTTTTAAACAATATTGGTATTTTGATTGCAAGGACATATACAAATATATGTTGAACAAATATTATTGAAGTCAAAGTAACAATAGTCTTAACTTCAGATCTTTTTGTTGCCTTATATGTAACTTTCAATGCAGAACTTTTGAATAAAATTGGACCAAAAATGTCAGTAACAAAGAGGTCTGTCAATAATGACTATTAAATTAAATTTTTCTTTGTAGATCTTCACTAATACTGGTTGTATTTCTAGCATCCCTCACTGTCAATAGTAAAAACTGTAAATGTAAAAGTAACTTAAAGGAAAGGTCCAAAACTTCAAGGTAATCAATGGTTCCATAAACAATTGAGGATCAAAAGATTAGTCCTCCTTTGGCAAAGTGGATTTTTTTAACACTACTACATTGGTGGAAAAAATGACACCCTTAGAGTCATAGGAAAATATTTACCTATCTTGCTTGTTTAGTTTTTCTATTGAGTTCAACTTCTATTACATCATGTTTATAAAGCCTTTAATGTTCTCCAGGAAACTATATTCTTGGAGTTTAACTATCTAACATTTTGAAAGCAATTAAATCAGGAAGACTAGTTCATTTGTAAAACAGAGACATATGTTATTTTTATTGATTTTGTTTTCTTAAACAACCAATCAAAACTCAGAAGAAATTACATTTTTGCAATTATTTCTTTAATAATTGTATTAATAAACATTAACAGAACTGCCACAGCCATAAGACTGGTTAGTTTATTCCCCCTCATGGGGAACCCACTTCTTTTATCTTTTAGATATTTCTTCTATTAGCAATTAAGAGACTTTTGTCTTTTGTGCTGCCTATCTTTTTTTTTTTTTGAGCAGTAAATTCTCATTAGAGAAGTAATCAATAAAAAGAAAAAGAGAAAACAAAAATTCTGCATCGCAACTGGCTGACACTGATCTGTAATGTCCCAGTGTATTTGAAAAGAGTTGGAGAGGGAAACTGAAGAGCATAGACTTGATTTCTTTGCATCCATCCAAGCTTTTGAATATAAATCCTTAGGCAAAAGAATCACCACTTTCTGCCAGTATTGTTTTCTTTATCTTCATATAAAAATATGTATAGACTCATTCATTTAAAAGTAGCTTTTCTAACATTCATGTCCTTAACCTTGCTACTATTTCAAAACCAGCAGCAGCAATAAGAAAATTAATAAAATATCTAATACAATAAAAACAAACAAAAAGGACTTTCTGACATACGGAACAAAGAAATGTGAGACTTCTCAGTAGTCCCAGAGGACCTTAATTTTAATTACCACAGAGGACCTTAATTTTAAGTACTTTTGCTTATTTTAGATTAATGCAGATGTTCATATATAAGCATGGGCAACAACTGGAAAAAATGGATAAAACAGGCTAATGTGAAACAAAGACTTTCTAGTAAAACTGGTTGACGTTTTGGAAGAAAATAAAGTTACAATTAATAAAAAATTGGAAATATAGAGAAAATGCTAAAATTTTAGAACATACTTAGAATATTAAACTACAAAATTTACAAGCAGCATTTTGAGGAATCTAATTGTTGATTTCACTAAAATTAATACTCCTTGCAGATCTGATTCCACTGTTATTTTCATACTGTGAAACCAAATGAATTATAGGAGAGAAAAGGCACCATGCTAGATTAACAATTATGAGATAATCTGAGTTTTGAAAAGACAGCTGGTTTTCCTGTAAATGTAATACTGTTTAGCACAACTTAGCCTATCAGAAGTGATTTTAACTCATATACATAAAAAGGATCTTAATGGATCACAGAAACCAATATTAGATACCGTTTCAATTTAAATCCATTCCCTTTGAAGTCAGAAGTAAAAGTACTATTTTTTTATATAAGACCAAACACAATTGTAAGAAAAAAATTAAAATTTAATTAAAAAAAACCCCCTAAATTCTGTTTAGAAGAAACTCCAGAACCTATTGATGTAGGTGTAGAAAAATAATCTGAATGACAAATTTAGCTCTTACTGTGGCTAGATTTTACATAATCTAAATTAAACAAGTTAGTAATTTTATTCTTTCAGCATAAGAGGAGTAGTCTGAAATTTTTCACATGACAATATTGTTTCATTTTGGATAAATAAAGGCAAATTGAAAATGTATAAAAGGAAACTGAGAATAAAAAATAAAATTGAGGATAAATTGAAGACAAAAATGATCAAGGCACATAAAAAAATCTGTCATGGATTGCAATTAACAGAAGTAATCCTTTTCTGAAGGTCAGTATATAGGTAAAATAATCATAACTACATATATGAATGCAATCAAAAGGAAGTTCTGGGAACAGAATTAAAATTCGATTTCTAAGTTCACTAGGTATCCGTGTAGTAGAACTGAAAGCTACTGTCTATATGTAATTGCAATTATGTTATAGAATTTTCTTGGTTTGGTCCCAGAAGCTTATGTTAATGTGAAGCATTACTTGTAGAGAGAAGCATCTTTTATCCAAGAAGTTGTAATAGCTGGGCAAAAATGGACATGCTTGCCTGTGGAAGAAAGACTAATTGCAACTCAAAAGCAAACTGACTGTGGAAAAACAGTATTGAATATTTTGCAGCTGATTTCTAATTAGGACAGAGAAGGATATAAAAAGATTTAAACCAGTGGACTGAAGTTCACTTTATGTCAGGAAACGAAGATCTCCATGCATGCTGATGCTGTTAGAAGGAAAGACGTCTTCAAACCAAATGTCCCAAGTAGGAGGCTGTACGTATTTTTTCATCTCAAGTGGCTTCAAAGGTTTCCATTAGGAAAAGTCTTTTAATTACAACCAGAATTCCTTCCCAAAATTGGTAGTCATAGAGGACTCTCAGATTTCTACTTTTGGACCATGAAAAGTTTCCTAAAGGATCAACAAGACTTTAAAGAAGAGGCATACTTGGTAATCCTGTTCCCAGAGCCTGTGCCTCTCTGAGTAGCAGAATTTCATAATCCATTAGTGTCCTTAGGATGCTAACTGACTCAGCTGAGCAGATAGAAAGCATCAACGTCAAATCTACTGCCAAGGCAAAAGTTCAAAGTATTACTTCCAGAAATGATCAGCCCTAAAAGGAAGCACAGATGACACTAGTATATTTACCAGATGAACTTCAGTAGATCAAATGGTCTAGTTTTCCTTATTCCACTTGCATTTATTCTGAATTTCCGACTTGCAGCTATTTTCAGTCATTAGTGGAAAGTCTAATTAGGTGAAGTTGTGTGTGTATGAGCATCAGAAAGGAATAAAATGTATGACTTCTATCACTCTCGACATGTTAGAAGAGGCTCTATAGACTGTTCTGGTCATAGTTCATCTGTTACACAATGCAGTGAAGGAACAGTATCAATTTTCCAGCTTTTCATGAGCTTCCAACATGCAGAAGATGCATTAAACAGTGACATCATAGCCCACATGCTTAAATTGAATATAAGAGTTAGGAAACTTCTTTTGACTCCCACATTTGCAAACAAAGCCCCAGTGCAGCCAAAGGATAGTTTTGTGTATAGTTAGATTAACACAGTCTTCCCCTTTAATAGACTTACATATAAGATGTGTTAACACTGTCAAAGAGGTACAATCTGAAGTTACAAAAAAAAGTCATCTTAGAGATTTTGTTTTTCTTTGTGCTGTAGAGCAACAGCTCAGTCATGAAAGAAACTTGGATATCTAGACTTTTCTACCTCTTCCCTTCAGGAAGAACAAAACTGCCTGATGAAATGAGAAGGCCCAGTTAAAGACAAGACCTGAACAGAAAAAAAATTATATTATTATCTACTTTTCCTTCTTTTAAAACACCCAGTTTAAAAGTGACTAAATGTACTTTGATGTTTCTGTAGTTAAAACTCTTGCGGCCATGAAAACTGTTCTCATATACCTTCCCACTCCTTTCGTAGAGCTGTCCCTCGATTATTGAGTTCTCCAGGACACATTCATGAGAACAATACCTGAACTTACTACTCCACATTCACATATTTATGCCTACAACAGCTTGATTTTTTTTCTTGTTCACTGAATGTGAACAGTTTTTATGACTTTATAGGACATAAATACTTAATCCGTCTCACTTCTAAACTTCTTCAAGTTTGTGATCAACAGAGTGTTCACTGTGTAAATCCTTCTCATGAAGTTGTCATTCTTGTTGTCTGATTAAAAAAAAAATTTCACAGCCAGTAAAATCCTAAGCAGTGCTGACATTCATGGCTGTTTGATGACTACAACACAAGCACCAGCTCTTCCAATATTTAGAGAAGCCATCTGCAAAAGCAAAAACCAAAAGATACAAAATAACTGAACAGGAACAAGCCATGCAAGAGATTTCCAAAGTGATGTGTCAACATTACTGTAAAATGGTCAAAACTAATGGGAATATAACCTGCTAAAAATAAATACAACCCACAATATCCTAGTACTGTATTTTTAAAGTTACTTAATGACATCTGACATCTTTCACTTGAAAGTGTAAGAACAGAAAAAAAAAAAGTTATTTTAGACCTGTAATCAATTTTGTGCACTCTTGATATGAAAGGAGTTTCTATAATATCTAGACTGTAGCTGTAGCTGATACATCCACTTTGGTCCCTGAGGCAAAGTCAAGGCCACCAATACCAAAATTGTATGGTTCCCATATTCCTAAACAACAAAAGTGTCCTTTAGAATAATTTTGGTAGTTTTAGACACTATTCAAGACAACACAAGGATTAATAACTTTAGGAGAATGTATCTTGCTGAAACTAGCACAGTAGAGTAAGCTTATACGCTATGTAATAATAGTAACAATAACGCACTGTAATTAATGGTACTATACATATCAAAGCAAAGCTGTTACAAGTTTCCTAACTATCTGACCAAACGATTATTCATGGTGGGTTTTTGATTGTTTGGTTGTTTTTTTTCATGTGGACTGGTGGACTTGGCAAAAGAGTCTTTCCAAATTGATTTATTATTTCCTACGGAATGTCATAAAAATGCTCTCTTGTCAGTTAGTTAATAGTAGATAAGAAAGGGTGGGCTTCTGCATTAACTTTATACCATGTATGTCTACATTTAAGCTTGACAACAGAATCACCCATTTACAATCATAAAAAGAAATAAGCATTTTTGAATAATACATCTGGCCTGTTTCAAATGCTTACTTTAGAATAAGTTCATGCTTTTGAAGTATGTACTTTTCTTCATTAACTTTAAAGGGAACTTAGAGTGACTAATTCAGATGTACTTTTCCAGAAAGTCTTAAAACAGAATTAGTAAAAGAAGGCGTTGAACAATCCTTTGTTTAAGTCTTTACTATAAATCCAAATCTTTCCAAGCACTACTGTGACATAATAAAATACCTTCCTTCTAGAACCAAATCACTAGTCCCCACCTTCCTGGGGGAGAAAATAGAATTCAAGAATGAAAAGAAATGAAAACTTGTTTCTCTAAATAAAATAAACAAATTTTCATACGAAGGCTTTTCAGGATATGCTGGTTACCAAATAAAATTCCTGGTCCATTTTGATACTTTTAATGACATTTCTTCTGCATGAAGAAAGATGAAAAAAACTAATTTGCTATAGAAATCGATTAGAACAAGAATTTTGTCTGAAAGGTAACAAGATAATATTTCTAATGACTGCTTATCCTGTCTTTTTCAAGTCTCTTTGGACCTAATTTCCTGCTGTCTCCAGAGGAAATTCCTGACATAGTACTTGACAAAATACTAGGACTAATTTTACAGCTATGGCAACATCAGATACTATACTTTTTTTTCAGAAAAGTAAAGTTTTTATGTACAACTGGCAAAATAAATTACAGAGGAAAAAAATACTTTATGATTACCTGTGTCCATTCATTTGTTTGAGGGTCATATGCTTCCATAGTGTTCAGGTATGTTTGGCCATCATAGCCACCTACTGCATACAACCTGTCACCAAGAAGACAGACACCAACAGCATCTCGAGGCATACTCAGCGGAGCTACCATTGTCCATGTATCAGTTTTTGGATCGTACCTGAGGAAAGAGAAAGGAAACTGAATGTCCAGGGAGAAGATAAGTGTCAATTAATGCTCACCTTCACTTGAATACAGTCTTTTTTACTGGGGGAAAAAAAAAAAAATCCTTTAGCATTGTATCCAAAAATAGTCTTCCTAACAGCAAAAACAGAACATTCAGATTTATTGCGTTACCAATTCAAATCTCTACATATTGACTAGGAACTTTTGCTCAGCTAACCTTTTGTAATAAACTAAGTTTTCTGTGGGATAAGGTGTCATAAAAATAGATTTTAGAAGGACATAAGAGCAATATGCCCATGTGTATACATTTTAATGTATATATTTTAAAAAGAATATATTATTTCTAAAATTATATTACACTATATTTTAATTTCTAAAATTATGCTATACAACTTTCACAGCCAGAAAATCTCCTAAAGAATTCAAGGGTTATGCTTAAATGCATTAGAATTAAATTCCCCTTCTGATATTTCCTAAAGTGAAGAGAGTAGTACTGTTTTTAGGGCGTAATGATCAAGGAGTTTTTTAAACTGAGGGCAAAATTTCTTTTGAATGAAAATAGTCATTTAAACATTTGTCCTAAGCCATTAATTTAGATATTCATTAATAATGTAAAAATTATTTAATTTCAGAAGCCATTTCATTTTATCTCTTTTAGACATCTGTACAATAGAAATGCCTTTTGATAGTGTCACTTGGTTTGTTATGAAAGATGTCTAGAGTATAAGGTTAAACTAGCTATCTCATTATTAGATGACAAATACTACTAAAATAGAATACTGTATTACAGTGTGAGGGAATTAATTTAATCTACCCTTAAGCATCCCTAGTCTGTAGTAAAATAAATTGACAATCAGTGTAGATAATAAACAGTTTAAGGATACAAATCTTTTGATTGACTTTTGTTAGTTGCTTAAGTGTAAGGTAGAGCACGCATTGGGCATGACAGTTTCTTTAAAATAATTATTTTAGAAAATAACCCTACAAAAATAACCCTACAATGGATAAAAATCTTATTTATTTAGATGTCCTTTAACTATATAAAATTAACTATATAAAATTAATATATAAAATTAAGCATGAAACCACTTTTTTCCTGCACCTTTAAGAGACAGTGTTAGCTATAAGTTCATTTTTTGGGGAGAGAGTCAAATTAATTCAAAATATTTTCTTGTAATCTAGACTATTTATTTATAAGTTTATTTATTTATTTAGAAGTTAATCATCCTACAGAAAGTTGTATATACAAATGCTTTACAAAAAGGAAAATTCTATACTTTTACTATGAAAGCTGACTATAAGAGCACCTGTAACTATTTCCATCATTTATTTTTTCAAACAGCAACTAGTAGGAATACTGTCTGAAGTCCCAAACTATATTTGAACAATGGATTTTTAAAAAAAAGTTTTAATAAAAATATTGCAACAACAGTGTTACAGTGCTTAGCTTGTAACTGACTTATTGGTTCATAAATATGACCTTCAAACTGAGCAATAACAGAATCATTTTTAGCCTTTATTAAATTGTTCTTGACAGCTAAAAACATTTTGGGAAAAAATTGTGCTCATCTACCAGCTGCTAATCCTTCTGGCTTTATAGCAACTTCTCAGAAAACAAGATTTTAAAATATTGTGTTCAACTTTCAATGTTCAAAATCCCATTAAACTGATTGTGTAGTTATATTTTTAAAGTTTATTTTATTTATTCACATTCTTTCATTTTCCTGTCTTTTCTCAAGAAGATTTGAGTAAATATCTCTATATATGGAAGGCAAATGCATAAGTAACAACTGAAAAAAATATATTTCAAGTGGATTTTTTTCAAAGACTGTATGACTTTTTCAACAATAATATCATATGCCTCTAACTGAGTTTCGCAACCAGAAAAATGCACCAGCATGTATTGTATCTTCACCTGTCTGAAGGCAATCAATTCTAATAGGCTTTCTGATACATTGCTCTAGAATTACAAGGGCCAAGGTGAGGAGGTGCAAAAGCAGGAAAACAAAATACAATTGACATCTTTGGCCTTTTTCTTTTTTTTTTTTAATAAACAGGTATGCAAGGCTAAACAGAATTCTTATAACTCTGTGCTGTCAACAAAACAGAACTGCACAAGAACTTGTTTTTTGTAATTGCCAGGAAAACGTCTGAGATAGCTTATACCCTTTTGTCTGCTAAAAACAACTGCACATTTCATCTTTATAATAACCAGGTATGCCCTAGAGTGAGAAGGGTTATGATGGAAGTTCCTGAATCTGGAAAGAAGTCAATTTGAAGTCAAGGTGAGACAGAGGGGAAAAACTATACATCGCTTCCTTATGTTTTTAATAGCTGTCAAGCTTTGAGTAACATTTGGAAAAGAAAGCTTGTTTATAAAATCTTCCAAAACATCTAAAAATTTTAAAATTCTTAAAAAGGAAGTAGTTATTTTATTTTTAAAAAGGCATACAATGTTGTACTTTGCCAACTTGTGAAGGGCAAGCAAACATAACATTTTATTTTAGAATGCTTGAATGCATAGGAAATCCATAGGATTTCAGCACTAGCATTTAAAAGACACAGATCTGTCCTCATTAGATTCACACAATCTCAAAAATAAATTTTTAAACATTATGTCTGGTTTGACAATCTTCCAGAAACAAATTGGTACTTGAATAAAGCACATCCTATCAGGATGTATCAGAACAACAAAATTACTGAAGCAGAGACTCATTCCTGAAGAACAAACTTAGTTAAAAAAGATGCCCTAGATATTTACAGAAAGTAAAACTTTCAGAGAGATATAAATTAACTTACTATAATAGACTTCATTATCACTTAATAATCGTTAGTTTCCTAAGTTATTGAGATGTTTTTATTTTTTTAAGATGAAGCATTATTTTTGAAAGTAAAAATAGACACACTAAATCACACCCCAGCTACCTTATAAACTTATAAATCACTGGAGGCCAATGAGAGTTTTTCATGTTTTAGTGGAGTCCAGTGGTTAATTCACATCCACTCTATGCTAGCTAATAGCCTTACAAATTCTGATTTGGTAGTCCCAACGTTTGGTGTGTAAGCTAACTGCCCATGCAGTACATTATGCACAGTTTTTGCTATAAATGCAAGAATACCTAGAGGAGGAACACAGTATATTGTCATTCAGATACCAGTACATAAAACAGCTTAAGGATATGTGGTTTAGTTCATTGTTATAATCCTCCCTGAGAAGAACAAATGTGATGTGATGTGATTTGTCTTCAACACCAGAAGGGTTTTCTTCTCAGAGACTGAAAAATGAAAAAGTATCTCCCTTACAAGTATTAATAAGCAGAAGTAGTTGGAAATATTTCATACCTATTAGTATTGTCACCAGTAGTTTTAAAATGTATTTATTTAACTGAAAATTCTGATTATTGTTCCTTATACATGGAAGCCCATGAGGGTAGGACCTTTAAGTACAGACATAATCAGATTTCTCTGATGAATTTTCCATCTGTTGGAGATGAGAAGTAAAGTATTTGGTAATCTGTGATCTTTGCCTACATAAGTAGAGATGGGAATGAGTCTAAGACTGAGTAAAACCATGTGGATAACATAAGGAGTAAGTTTTAATGTATAATTTTTGGATTGCATATTGGGTAATCAGTAAATGACAAGCCAGATTCAGCAGAAGCAACAACTGACATTTAATTAAAGTTTAACCCCTTCAGAAAATAATTAATTAGATAAATCTCTCTCAGCACCTATCTTTACTTGCATGTTAAGATAAACCAACTACTCAAACGTATCTACTTTAACCTCTGCAACATGTACATATTTAGAGAATATATTTTCCTTATTCTATTTTAAAGCATAGAGAAACATAAAACTGTCAAGCCTTCATAAAGCGTTCGAAGAGTATCTTCAAATTGAAAGCTACAATCACTCCAACTGTGCCCTACTACCCCACTAGGTATTCTTGAATTTGTAGAACATCCACTGGCAAAATTCAGGGTACTACAAATACAGTGTTTATGGCTTATATTTACATGTCAGGAAGTGGCTGTGTGGCTAAAGGAACCACTGTCATGTATGGTAAATATCCATCACTTAAGCAGTTCTCTATTTCTTCTTTGCTCAGCCATGTTTTTAGAATTACAAAATACCGGTGTTATAAAATTATTTCGAGGCTATATTTCTATCTCTGCAAAGTTTAGTATATGATGTGCAATGTCTAACATTATGTCTTAAACCCAAAGATTTCTTAAATGAGATGTGAAAACCGCGAACTTTGGTATCCATGGTAATATATAATAACACTGTGAAAAAAAAAAAAAAGAATATAGCCTTCAAATAAACTGTCTTCTGCAAACTTTATGAATTTTTTCAAGTAAATAATGATTTGGCATTTCATGGGGTAAAACATCTGTTTGATTTTACAATTAATTGTCTCAGAAAATGATGCTACTGGACATAATCCTGTATTTGTCCTGGTTTTGTTAAAAACAAGACAAGTTTCTCTTTCAGTGAACTTTTCTTTCAGCTAAAGTCTTCTTAGTAACTGCACTTTTCTAAAGCTGGATACATATTTTGGTAGACATAGCAATGGAATGCAAGGTCACTGATAAGGATGCACATCCCATAAGTGAGAGGGGCAAGGAGGAGCGAACTGAACAGTTGAGTAAAACTGACCAACTAAGTATTCCATCCCATTCACGTGATGCTTCATATAAAAGTGGAAGCTCACGAGGATCTCGTCCCTTTTTCTCCTTTTGGACTATGACCGCACTAGAAGAGGACCTTGAGAACTGTGGCCTAGTGACAGACTGAATCCAGTTCCAGTTTGCTGCAGAGTCCAGTACAGGACTTCCGGATGCCAGCCCTACAGCTGCTGGAGCAGTTGCCGGGACTTTCAAGATTGGTTTTGTATCCTTTGTATTATTTTCTCTATTTTATTAGTAGCATTAGTAAAACATTGTTAATTTTTTCCTACTCTGTCTCTCTCTGTCCTTTGCCCTCAAATTACCTGTACTTAGTGGGGAGGGGTGGCCAAGGGGGCTGGGGGGGGGAAGAAGTGGTTAACAAAGCATCTGCCACAGTTTATTGTCGCCCTGCAATCAAACCTTGACAGTATTAAAAAAAATGCCTATATAATAGAATACCTTTCTACATAGTCCAGCAGTCGAGAACAATGGTTAGAAGCAGGAGCATCGTGGCCTCCAACTGCATAAAGAAAGCCATCACATGTAGCAACTCCTACACCTCCTCTTCTCTTACACATAGGAGCACACATATTCCATTTATTTGTGTGAGGATCATAATATTCCATTGAACTCAAACACGAACTTCCATCCCGACCTCCAACTGAATATAACCTAGGGAAGTCCACACAAATAAAAATGTTAATAAAACAAGAGCTCAGAACTGTAGAAGCAAAACCAAGTAGCATCTGGGTTTTTTTATCTGACATCAGCAAATAGGAAAAAGAAAAAAATATAATCTCTCAAAATCATACAAATTTCATATGGTCAGCAAACATAGGTGATTCTAATATTATTGCCAAAATCACACACTACTCAGTGCTTAGCCCATCTGAACATAAAAGGTGATATTTTCTTTCTGGTAATTGATATTTTCATTCTTCAATTACAGCATATACTGCCAAGAGTGCCATAAGTGACACGCAGATTTGTCTCTACAGATTTATAAATCATGCAAGCAAGGTTGGTTCCTAACCACTCATCATCTGTGAGGTGGTAATGAAAGTGCTAAGCTGTAATTGGTAAACCAGACAAACAAGAAATATGCAATCCATTCATTATAGTTTCTCTGTGTTTTTATTGTGAATCAAAGTAGTGGGAAGTAGTCTGACAGCTGCTGTTCTGTATTTTGATATTCTATCTTGTATCATTCTTTAATAGTGAATAGATTCACAAGTTTCTGATTCTTCCATATTAAAAAAAAAAAAGAGGTACTGCACGAGCTCTGTATGGTAAAGTGCAAAGTATATGAAAAACTGAAAACTATAGTCAGTCTTTGCTCTAGTATTCAGCCTGTTCCACACAGAAAACTGTCAATGGGACACTCATGTCCAGAATGAATTTTACACTTACTGTAGATATCAAATATGTAGTGTATTGCAGAAAATAACATCCCATTATGTTTTAAATATGGCTTTTTAAAAAGATACTACCTCAGCCTCAAAGATCTTGGTTATACTGAAGAAAAGTCTTGCCCACAATAACATTAACATGTCTGCTCAGCAAGTAAGATAATTACACCCCCAGGCACTGCATGTTGGTTTTCTTCATCAGAATATGAGGATTGAGTTCTGCAGAGAAGTCATGGAAAACTTCTGAAAATATTTTTAATTACAAATGGCAAAAATGTGGTTTAACAAAAAATTTTATCTTAGTAACTACCTGCAGGCAGGAAACTTGTTTCCTTCCTCTCTTTATAATGGTTTCCATGAAGAAACAGTTATGATTGTTCTTTTGCTTTATTACCATGTTGCATTCATTTATTATATGAACTCTTTTGCAGTCTGTTGCCTTTCCTACAGTGCCTGGAGATTAACTAATAGAAACACAGGCTATTTTCACATCCAACCACTGAGCAATTTAGGATGCAAAGGCTGACTGTGTGAAGCAATAATTTATTTGGAAGCTTTTACTGTCCTAAGCACTCCATGAATTCAGATCTATTTAAATGTACATTTACCATTATGTTTTGTTGGCATGGATGCTGATGAATAAGGAAGTAGTATTACCACAACTGAATATATCACTGAAGCCATAGAACATTTTGGTATTGCCTGACAGATATGCTTGTGCTCCAACTAAAGTAGCCAGGGGAATCCACACACCTCTTTAAGAGATGTCAAAACAAATACATTTTTTGCAACTATTTCTGTGGACCCAGGTGGGATGTAGTTAGAGATTAAGACACCTACATGGAAGTGTTAATCCTTGGGTGTCTGCAGTGTCTAAATTGCTGTTGTGCTCAGCGTAGTCAGCCTAGCCTAAAGAATGACTGGGTTCACCAGCCACAACTATACTTCTTTCTTCAGTAGAAGTGCAGAACAGCACTAAAAAAAATTAAGCATGTGATCTAAATACATCTGTTATACATTAATAGTAATGTAAATATAAGCATTTTCATGTAGGTGTCTGCAAGGATATTATCTTTATTTTCAAAGATGGGACTTGGTTCAGATGCCCACAGACAGTGACCAGATGTTAGTTGTGACATCTAGGGTATGGTGACATTCCTGCAAGCTGACAGGTATGACAAAGACTATACAGGAGAAGCAGGAACGATTGTGGGAGGTCGAGAAGGCTACCCTAAGGCCATCCAAATGGCAGTAGACAATTACATGTAGATAAGTGAATTGATCCCTGAGAATTAAGATCATGGTTAACAAGCCTGAGATTTCCACGTAGACTTCTAAGTAAATATTTGGACACCTAAACACTTCATACAACATGAAAAAATGCAAAGTGCCAACACTTATGCAGAGTTTAGTGTGAATAATCATGTATTCCCCTAGTCTAAATACTTGCCACTTCGTTTATTTCTTATGGTATTAAAAGCTCTTAACTATTGAACTCTCTTTCAAATGAAATAACTCTGTAAGCTGATAATTCTACACTGAAAGTGAAGCACACTTTTTCATTCATCTATTTCAACTAAGACAGCTAGTAAAATACAGCTAGAGGCATTACTGAGTTGCTGGTAAAGAGACAGCAAATACTACTCATAAGTAACAGATACAAATTTCATCCAGTGATTGGGACCTATGCTATTCAGACCAAACCAAAATTAGTTTCCGAAATCAGATTTTTGAACTATCATTTTAGGATTTGATTGTGTTTATATCTCAGCAAGGAATAGCTCATAAGAATAAAAATGAAATTTTATTTCGCAAAGGTCTAGTTCAGTCAAATAAAAGTTGGAAATTGAGAAATTGTCTTAAGGTTATGGTTGTGGCTGAACACGAGCACCTCAGTCAGGAATTGCTTCCACTCTTCAGCTGAGTTTCCCAATACGTAGTCACAAAGGCCAAAAATTACTGCAGAACAACTCTGCAACCAGTGCTGAATATCCAGGATACTGTACAGCTGAATGAAACTTCTGCAATACTTGCATCCAAAGATATTGAGTAGCCTTACTTCCTTCTTAGTGTTCAAACTCCTATTTTATTAGATGACTTGTAATGAATCCATTTTTTCAGCTTTGTCTTTCTTGGTAACAGTTTAGAACAAAATTTTCTAAAGGGAAAACTATAATGTATTTCTCTAGAAAGTCTGAAAACCTTGAACCGCTGAAATCAGATATCAGTCCTGCAATTGCAAGTGCTACTCTTAGGCCTCTTAACTATATTCCATTCTATAACTTCGGTTACCCGATACTACCTCTGTACCGTCCCAACAGATGGGATGAGGGATGAGTTAACTCTGAACGTGACACACGCCCTGACTCAACAGATGAGATCAGGTGTGACTTAACTCTGGGTTAAATCTGCGCGGTTATGCGAACTGAATGACAGACAATCACTCCAGGGGGTCCAATTCTATTATGAGTTTTACTAAAAGTATGTGTTGGAATACCAGTTACAGCGAATAATGGCTTGGCAAAAGTATGTTATGATATCACAGAACTTATCAACACATTAACAGCAAAAGTCCTCCTACGAGCGATGTATTGACAACCATTAGTAGCTATGATACAAAATTTAACAAGAATCCAACAGCAGAGCTTAAGATGATGTTACTCTTATATGTTCATGACGGAAAAGAGAGAAGAGAGCAGTAGAGAGAGAACGAAAACTAAGGTATAAGAGAAAGAGAGAGTAAGATATCACCACTCCATAGGTTATTGATCCAGCGATGTCCAGTGAAGGGAGGGTGGACATGTTGAAGACTTTGGTTACGCTGCACAGCATATACACGCCACACCTGATGCCACGTGGGGGGTCATTTTATAACCCAGTCCATTTACACGTGAGCGGTTCATCTCCTCCCTCCGCTCGCTCTTCATGCTAATTAGGGAGACTCTTCTGGAAATGGGTCTGGGGTCTGCAAACTAGGGGAAAGTTCACAGTGCCGACCAGAAGTGAGTCGTCTTGCCCATCGGGGTAGCTGTTGGTTCATGGCTTTCTTCAGGTAGCTGGCTGTCCAGCAGATGAGATCATCTCATTCCAACTAGGCCATGAGGCCTTCAAAGCAATTAACAAGGTGCTTGATGCCATAACCATCTACCTCTTCTGCCGCCAAACAGGATACCTTGGGAAAGATAAGGGAGATGGCTGTCTGCACAACCACCTGCCTTGTCCTTCCAAAGCAACAAAAACCAGTCGTTTAAGGCATAACAAGGTCTTTTGTTCTGCTAATGATGGAGTGGAAGCACTTCAAGGTTCTCACAACCTCAACTCTGAATGATCTGTTGAAAATACTTGTAAGTCGACTTTCATTTTCATGTGCAAGTACTTGCAGAATTCAGACATGATAGATAATCCAGCGAGTCTGAATTTAGCAAAGTCAGGTTCCTCAAATTTTGCTTTGTTCGTTAATCTGACATTGTTAATTTACAATATTATTTTAGTAATTTTACCTTACCTTATGTACTGCTTCTGTCTGTTCTTTTACTGTACATCTACCATTAGGATAGTAGATAAATGATCCCCAAAAATCTAACTTAGCATCAAACACATAGCTGAATTTTTTCTATTTCTCACTGATTACTTTTCTCTGTAGACTTCTTGTAGATAGCTTAATAGCTTTTCAGTACCTACAATATTGTAAGACTTATATTTTCAACATTGTGCAACTAAAAAAAAAAAAAAGCTTGAGAAATAAACATAATCAAGACCACAGGATAGTCATATCTGCATTAATTTTTGATTTGGGAATATTCTGTTAACTTAATTGCACCTCCTTGTGTTTCCCACCAAAATTGTTGGGATTTCTACTATAATTATCACTGTTTAGAGGGGAAGAACTACATGGAAAAGAAAGCATTCAGTAGTGAGTACTGATCACAACAAATTTTTTGCTTATGGAGATGTTATAGATTTCTATTCCCTTTCCCCTACACTGCTCTCCAACAGGTTGTTCCCCAACTTATACTGGAAGCTGGGGTTCTTCCTACACAGATGTAAGACTCTACACTTGCCCTTGTTATATTTCATTAAATTTTCTTGCCCAACTCTCCAACCTGTCCAGGTCTCTCTGGATGGCAGCACAGCCCTCTGGCATGTCAGCCACTCCTCCCAGCTTGGCGTCATCAGCAAACTTGCTGATAGTACACTCAATTCCCTCATCCAAGTCATTGATGAATGACTTGTACTGACCCTTGAGGCACTCCACTAGGTACAGGCCTCCAACTAGACTCCACCCCACTGACCACGACCCTCTGGCTTCTTTTCTTCAGCCAGTTCGCAGTCTACCTCCCTACCCGATGGTGCAGTCCACACTTCCTCAGTTTAGCTGTGAGGATGCTGTGGGAGACTGTGTCAAATGCTTTACTGAAGTCAAGGTAGATCACATCCACCACTCTGCCATCATCTATCCACCTCGTTATGTCTTCATAAAAGGCTATGAGGTTGGTTAAGCACGACTTCCCCTTGGTAAAGCCATGTTGACCGCCCCTAATTACCCTATTATCCTTGAAATGCCTTGAGATGGCACCAAGGATAAGGTGTTCCATCACCTTTCCAGGGATGGAGGTGAGGCTGACGGGTCTATAGTTACCCGGGTCCTCCTTCATGCCCTTTTTGAAGACTGAAGTGACATTTGCTTTCTCCCAGTCCTCAGGCACCTCTCCTGTTTCCCAAGACTTGGCAAAGATGATGGAGAGTGGTCCAGCAATGACTTCAGCCAGCTCCCTCAGCACCCACGGGTGCATCCTATCTGGACCCATGGATTTGTGGATGTCCAGATTGCTTAATTGCTTCCTAACCCAGTCCTCATCAACTTAAGGCATATTTCTGTGTATCTATATGTGTAAAATGGTTAGAAAATGCAGATGTTTCAAAGTATGAGACATTTGGAGAAATCATCACCAGCTGGATCAAAAGCACTTATCTCACTGCTATCATTACAAGTCTTTGATAACTAATCAGAAAACCCATTTTTAAATTCAGTTTGACAAGTCAACCTCAAAAGACCAGACTGCCTTTGATGTGAGGTAGTATGGCTTGTGAAAACAGTTGAATCATGCCTTTGCTGCACTTCTTAATGAGGTTTTGCCTTTCAAAATTCTTTCACTGTGAATATCAAAGGGCATATCCAGTCTTTTCCTTAGGCTCCTTTGTACCCTTTTCTGCCCTTTCAGCGTGCCTGAAAGAGCAACAGAGAATTGCTCTTGCACAAAGGATATCTGCCTGGTAGAAGTGAGGGAAAGGTAATAATTGTAACTGGTGCTGGACTTCTGTATTGCTCAATCAGTCCATACCTGATCTAGGAGTCAGACTGTAGGAGAGGAAGGATATGCATGCTGCCTTACTTATACCAATAAAGAGTAGTTCACTGGCAAAAGCTGAAAAAAACCAATAATTTTCTGAATGGAAAGCATTAATGAGGTCTTATTTCTGTGTGTAAATGTGGAATGGTATTTCACGCATTTGGTGCATTAATGCAGTAGTGGAGTAAATAAAAAATATATAGAGTTTGGCCCAAGGAAAAAAAATGAAGATTAAAAAGCCATGAAGTAAGTGCTTGCAATTAAAGAAAGAGTAACCATTGAAAGAAAATACTGAGAGAAAAACACACATTGCATGGATAATATTTATACAAATTTCTACTTCCTACACTACACATAAGATATTGTTTCCTAATAGAAAGAACTGGTTTCAAGTAAATGTAATTCTAATCAAAGTTATATAGACTGAATTATCTCTGCAAGACTAATTATTGAATGCAGATTTCACCGGTTAAAAATGTTCTTGACTGTATCAGGCTATAAAACAGTTAGGCAAATAGTCTTTGTGAATTAAATATTTACTACAGTATGAGTTTAAGGCCTTTTATTTGCTCTCTATTTAAAAAATAGTGAATCTGTCATTAAATAGCAAATTGTTATTGAAATAACAGAATTACTCTGCGCTAGACTGAGCTAATGTGTTTATAATATTAATCTTTGTGAGTTTAATAATTTTAGACCACACAGCTGTTCCATTTTGCTCTGTCTCAGTATCCATTTATCGCACAATTTTGACCAAAATGTTAAAAAATATCTACATCTTTTTGTAGTTTCTACAGCTAAGGAAGAATATTTTCAACATATGTCCCCTCTTCCTTACAGCAGGAGGCAGAATATCTGCCTTTTGAGAAAAGAGTTTGATCAAAAGCAGTAATTAATAACCAACATATTTATAAAACAGCAGCAGTGTCAAAACTGTCATAAAAGAACCTGAAATAACTTCTATAGGATTTAAATTAATGTATAAATTTTGTGTATTAGTCAAGTTATATTTAGAGTAAAAGACAGTAAGAACAGGAACAAGATTTTTAAAAGTTTCTACAAAAACATCCTATGGCTGATGAGTCAGTCCTTGAAATTTGTTTGTCATCCTTCCCATTGTAAAAGGCTTTTGTAAAATTGACTACATTTATAAAATACCTAGTAAGTAATTAATAATATTTTAAGTCAAACTTCATGTTATTCTCTAGTTGAGTAGATAAGATCTGTTATGGAAACACACGGAAATGGGACAGCATTATTTTTTTCGACAACAGAAAGCACTGATATATTTCAGTGTAAGGCAAAATATTCATTCATAAAACATTGATTTAAAAGTTATTTGTAGTCAGTAAGAATACTGTGGGCAAAAGCATGCAGTATGGAACGTTTTCTCTCTTTACATGACCAATTATATATGCCAAGTATAATATTTTTCTTAGTTCAAATGGATTAGTAAAAGAATAACTGGATCATCAATAAAACATAAGAGCAAAGAAACCCTCAAGAAAAAAAAAAAAAATCCCACCAAACATAAAAAACCTGCTCTGATGGGAAATATAATTGTTTCAGTCATACTTTTCTAACTTGTTAGCTTGGCATGAAATTTCAAAGTGTTACTTCAGCTTTAAAAATCACAATTACAGCATATTAATACTTAATTTATTTAATAATATTAAGCCAGATCTCTAGTTTTTACTGAAGTATGAAAATTATCAGTGTATTGCAATTATATAGATGACTTGAAAAAATGTCTTAGCTCATTTAGTTTGTGACCTTCACAATGAATAAATCCTTCTCAATTCAATTAATTCAACCAATAGTGAAAGATTCAGCTGAAGTTGGTCTACTGAATCAAAAGGCACTTCATTTTACCCCAATATTAGTTATTAAGAAGTTAATCAAGTTTCAAATTAGAAAAATTGAAATATCAGTTAAAGGTGGAGACAACAGGATATTCTGTTCTGCTGAGTACAGTAGATATTTGATAGCTGCTGTAAGGGCTGTTGTCCATAAAGATACTTAGTTGAGTATCAAATTAGATATTTAGCTTTCTTTAATTTCAGTAAGATTTAGATGTTTAAATAACCTTCCAGATTTACACACATGTGGAAATAAGAAAGTAAGTATATGCACGTGTATACAAACACATGGATGGATGTATGTGTGTATGTAATTTGAGTAAATGCATACATTTGGCCTGAGGAATATCTCCAGATTTCTCCACCTTCACTGAACAAGTGCTTCCTTCAGGTCCCAGTACATAGGTACTAAGTGCTATTTGAGACAGACTGGGATTCTCACACTGCATCTCCCACAAAAGATAATAATTAAAAGTCAGAATTTCAGAAGTCTGCATAGGTGTCTGCCTCAGACTATATGAAAAACATCGGTTTTACTGTAAAGTTTAATGATTTTTCATTGTCCTTTTCTAAGAGTCACATATATTTACCTAACTCGTCTCTGTCTAGCCACATAAAAAGAAGCCTCTGTAGAGACTCCTAGTTTACAGGCTGGATGTAAAAAACAAAGTTAAATCTTGTTTGAAAAAGAGAGAATATGATGCATATTTAACTGAATTGTACATTCACTGAGCTGCATGGGACCCCCACATAGGAAATATTAATTTGTGTGCAAAAGTACAAAAGATCAGACCATGACACTGAATAAGTAATAAGCCTTAATGATTCTGCTAAGAGAAAATGCCACAGATAGTTTATTATATGATGCATGAAAGGCAAAGAAGCAGAACTCCTGGAGGAGTATGTAATCAGCCACGCAATCAAGTTTTGTAGGTGGTTATATGAATGTAATACATCGCTAATTCTCTTGTGCCAAACACTGAACTGCTATTAAAGACTTTGTGGAATTATCAACCTTTGCCTTTCCGAGGTCAGTACACAGCGGAGTGACTAGCTACAAGACAATTTTCAGAACCTTTTTTGTGCACCTATTAATTTAGTCTGAGTTTTGCTATTTTCTTGAAAATAAAGGTTCAGCAAGCTAAATTTTCTGATGTTCACTTCGTAATAATGCATAATAGTCATAAGGGACATATTAAACTAAAGCAATTGCTATTTACCATAGGCACTACATTGATATAAATAACACAAGTTTCATTTCAGCTTTGTTCCATTAAATGATCTGAAAACAAAATGCTCCCTTGCACATTTGCCAACATCTGTATTGGCCAGCCCTCTGTGGTTCCCATTCAATGTGAAAAAGAGAATAGCTGGAAAAGTACTGCTAAGACAACAATCAAATTTACGGAAATATCCATTACTAAATGAATTCAACTATTGCAAAACTGGTGGAACTGAATTAATGTAACTGAACTAAATAAAAACTCTTTTTAAAAATAAAGCTAAATGTTATTAAATCTTCTCCACATAACAAGCAAAACTGAAAACATAACAAATGAATTTGCATGGATGTGATGGAACAAAATCGTAAATACGTATATGCATATGTGTTTTTTAAAAAAATCATTAGTATGCACTATTTTCATGAATGCTTATGTAGAATCCAGAGAATGTGGACACCATTCTAAATTTGATCAGCTATAATCAAGCAACAGACAAAACCTGACATTGCCAGTTGATAAAAAATGATTTCATAAAGGACAAAACACCAAATCACATTCTAATGTTCGATTACCTTTCAATAAAGATATGAAAAGAGAATACGTTCAACTATCAGTGACTAAGATAAACAGGAAAAAGGAAGGAAACATAATAGATGGAGAAAGATGAGGCTTCCCAAACAACTCCAATGTCAAATGTGTTGGATTCAATTAAGAGGATCTATGTTTAGTGTTTTGTTCCTATTAAAGAAAATACCTCTGGGTCAGTTTAAACATCTTGCCTTTAGTATTTGTATTGCATTTTCATGCTTCAATAAAAAAATCATGAGTCATAATTCTGACATCTTTCTTGAAATTATAAATTGTGACTCCTCTTCAAGAGTGTTTGAGCATTTGGTTTTTTCCTGTGGTACCATCTTATGAAACAAGAATCACTGATAAAACTTTGGAACCAACTCCTGAAAGCTCCAGCATTTTGAAAGTGTCCAACTTAGCTTTCTTCAAAATTGCTATAAAAATAAAGTGAATCCTGGCCAGAGCTGTCCATTTGCCCCAGGGCAGACTTGCTGCTTGGGTACTTGAAGCTCATCCCCATTCTTCTTTTACTTTTGCCTAATTTAAATGGCTTCCTTACTCTTTTCTAATAATCCTTTATTTTCCAAGCTCCATCTAGACAACATTTTTCAGAAAACCTGATCTCCTAACTCAACACAAAGATGTCTAGTATGTGGCAACTACTTCATGACTTAGTGTGGAAAAATCAATATTGCAATTTTACTGGCTGTGAGTGCCCAGGCACTGGCAGTGGGGGCTGCAGGGGCCTTATGTGAAGAGGCCGGGGCTGCCCCATGCTGGTGAGGGTTCTAGAGCACAAGTGTGATGAGGAGTGATTGAGGGAGCTGGGGCTGTTTAGCCTGGAGAAAAGGAGGCTGAGGGGAGACCTTATCACCGTCTACAACTACCTGAAAGGAGGTTGTAGCATGGAGGGTGTTGGTTTCTTCTCCCAAGTAGCGAGTGATAGGACAAGAGGAAATGGCCTCATGTTGCACCAGGGGAGGTTTAGATTGGATATTAGGAAAAAATCATTCCCAGAACGGGTTGTGAGGCATTGGAACAGGCTTCCCAGGGAAGTGGTGGAGTCACCATCCCTGGAGGTGTTTAAAAGGCATTTAGACGAGGTTCTCAGGGACATGGTTTAGTGCTAGAGTCAGGTTAGGTTATGGTTGGACTCGATGATCCTGAGAGTCTCTTCCAACTGAAATGATTCTATGATTCTGTGACACAGTTGGTTCCAGCTGGCTCCAACCAACCCAGTGCAGGGCACATCTGAGTCACTCAGCCAAGGTGATGATGCCTTGGGGAAAAAGTATTTAAGGCAAAAAATGCCACACAGAGTGAGAATGGGAAAAAAAGCGAGAAGCAGCAGAGAGAACACCAAAGTCAGAGAAGGAGGAAGAGGTGCTCCATGGCAGCAGAGCAGATATACGTACTGCAGCTTGTAGAGGACACCACGCTGGAGCAGCAGGATGTTTCCTGAAGGACTGCAGCCTATGGAGAGCCCATGATGGAGCAGGGGAAATGTGAGACGAGGAAGGAGCAGCAGATAGGAGCTGTTATGGACTGACTACAACTCCCATTTCCCATCCCCCTGCACTGCGCAGTGATGGCAGTAGAGAAAGTGAGAATGAAAGACATAAGTTGAGCCTGGGAAAGGGGAGAATAAAGATGGTGTTTTAAAATTTCTCTTTGTTTCTTACTATCTGGAATCTATTTTTATTAGCAACAAATTACATTATTTTTCTGCAATTACATTATTTTTCTGTTTTGCCTGTGATGGTAACTGGTAAGCGTTCTTGCTGTCTTTATCTTAACCCACGAGCTTTCCCATCCTATTTTCTCCTCCTGTCTGATAAAGGAAAGTGAGCGCCCAAAGCTAACTCACCATAGTAATGCATAAGTACCTCCCAGTTTACAGCATTCCTTTTCTCCTTCCCTCATTTTACAGCACCTAAACACAGATGAAGACTGTATAAACAATTGTAATAGAAATACTAATACTATTGATAATAAAAAAGACATTGCTGCTTCTCTGTTATGAGAATCAGATATAAGCCAGATAGATGTTGATGGAGAATAATGTTCTTCTGCAGTGTTTCTCATTTCTCTCTTACTTTTCTTCAGAACAAAACAAATACTTATAAAACTTTTTTTTTTTTTTCTTCAAATAAAGGAAAAGATTATTTGGAAAGGAACTTAGAATAGTTCTATTTTAAAAAGCTAAGATTAGACAATTAATTGCTTTTTATCATCTATCATTGATCAATAATAGTGTGTGATATTTGATATAAACAACAGCAGCAGGTGGAAATATCAAGTTCACTTAAGCACATCTTTGAGGGTTAATAAAAGGCAGAACTCCATTCTCCTTGGTTCTGCAAGATGTTATCCTGTGAATGAACTGCTTCCCAACGTGTGCTGAAGTCATTATATCTGATGCTTAACTCAGCGTCGTGCTGGGATGTTCTACCATTTAAAGTCTATCCACAGATCATATTAACAGCTGAGTAATTTTTCCTTATGTAGCACAGATTTACTGATACCTGTGAGAACAAAACTAAAGGGCCAAACTTCCTGCTGAGGAAACTATAGTTACATAAAAAGAATGTTGATAATTTCCAACATAAAAGTAAAAATTCAGGAGTTTACTTTTATAATTTCATTTTTAGGGCTATATAATAGGAAAATCTAAAAAAAAAATTAAGTTGTGGTTGTGTCACACAATTATTTGTAATAACATAAATCTGTATGATACAGAAAGCCTCTTTTAGGTGTATATTCCAGAGGAAAGTTTGTAAACTTAATTTCATTTTTATTTACATCTTCCCCATTAAGAATAAAATTTGTTCTGAAATTAAATTGCATGACAAAGTAGTGTAAAGGTTCAGTGTTCTTAGGGAATGCATGTTTCATATACTAGGGTCTTGTTAATAGAAAGCTAATAAATAGCTACTGCAGTCTTGGAGGCAGCTACATTTTAAGTTACTGAAAAGATTAGTATTTACTAGATTGAAACTGCCAACTAGATTTTTTTTTTTTCTGTTCTTGATTTTAAAAATGAAGAAACGAAGACATAATCTCGAAACAGTAAGTGACAATTTTTAAAAGCTTCTGGAAAATACAATTTTTTTTTTGGTACTTCTGGTTCCTTGGTGCTTCTAACTTACCCTGCAGAAAAGTACTATGGCTTCAGCATTATATCCTGTAAACTGTAGAATACTATCATTACATAGTATATATTGCATACCAGTTATATGTTGTTTATGGCAGTCCCCAAAGAACTACTCAAATAAATCATTCCAACTTCTGACTTGTCCTATTATCACATATAAAAAGCATCATCCTTTCCCAATTTGTTTAAACTTCTAAGTTAGTGCAAGTCTCCAGTCCACAATTAATGTTTTAACACCTGTATCTGTTGCTGATGTGAGAGAGTTTGTGCACTCTTTCTCTTCCAATCTATGTGACAGGGTTGTTAACAGTAACAAGGCAGAAAAGATTGCATTTCCACATCAGGAGGAGATACTGACCATGTTTCCTCCCAGGAAAAATTCTACAGTCATGGTGAATCCTACAGTAGCTGCTGAAATATGTTAAAAATTGATATAGGCATCAATGTTTTTGTTTTTGTTTTTTAAAGATAAAAAAATACATATACTGAGGGTAACATCTTTAATATCCTTCACACTTCCCTTATTGTTTAAGAAAGGTATGAAGACCGAGGAGAGAGAATTTCCAAGGGCTCAATACAGATCATTGCTACACAGCATCAATTGCTGATTTGGGAAAACAAAGACATGTTACTGAATGGGAAAATTATTGGATTCCAATCTTTGCTGTCACATAAAAACAGACAATAAATCTTTTCTATGAACCAATAAACATGCATTTAGAGCCCAAACAGAGTTTTGTGTACACTCTTTACTCCCTATCATTGTTATTCTATCTCTACTTCCCCATCTGAATTTTATCTATTTGTATCCATCTGTTCCTTCGCTAATTGTAATACTTCTGTTGTTTTTCTTAGGTATGACAGACATCCTTTATAATCAACTATTCAAACTTTGCAATTTCAGTTAAACTTTCTTCAATATGCATGACCAGAATTGAACACAGTAATCCAAATAGCATAAATATTTCCACAATGAAGAAAATTTTATGTATTCTCCAGTTGCATTTCTTTTTTTCACAGATTTCTCCTACTGCCTTTTCTATACTAACAAGGTATAGAGCTTTTTTCCCTCTTCTGCCACTTTATACTATTAGTTTTCTTCAAACACAAGACTTGTTCATTCACAGATAAACTATTAAATATCCCATTTATGTTGCTTCTTTAGGTCATCCAAATACTTCTGTAGAATAGTTCGACATCCCATATGATAATGTTCCCTTTCATGCCACTTTGAATGGCCTGATAATTTAACTAGCATGCTCCTGCTGTTACACTCCTTTATTCGAAGGCTGATCTTTAAAAAATTCCAACAGTAACTTTGTGATGTCCTAGTTGTCACAGGCAGTTCTTTTTTTCTTAAAATCCCTGTACTATTCATCTTTTTTCCATCTTAGCTATTTTTTCCCTTTGTAACAGCAGATCAGCTGCTTTATTGAAATTCTGGTAGAATAAATCTATTGTATGTCTTACTTTTATCTAGAAAACCACCTATCCCTTTTATTATTTGTTCTAGCTGCACCTCAGGTTTAGAAATCTGCTTAAGAAAAGGATTATTGTACTGCAACCTCAAAATGTAACATGCAACCTCATTATACAAAATAATTTTGTCAACTGGACTAAACTTTAAAAAATAAACAAACAAAAAAAATACTTCAGATATTTATTTTTCTAAATAGATCAAGATTTTATAACTTCAAAAGTTAAAAGTTTTTTTCAGATTGGATTATGATGCATGTGTTGACCAATCCTTTTCTGTTTTTTTGAAATATTTTGATAGTATTTTCAGTTTAAATTTAAAAATTTATTTTGGTGAAACAACATACATTTCTATTTGTCAAATTCAGATAGCACTATTTTCCATTTGTTTGAGCAGCAAAATAATTGATTATTTACTTGCACAGACTGTGTAAGTGAGCTTCAAAAACATAAATAAGCATAAAAAGGTTTAATATATTAAGAGCCAATAAGTAGTTACTTACAAATCCGTTGTCCCAGAGCCCAAGGAGATCAGAATCTAAAAGTTTATGTTTTTATTTGTTGTTTATTTGTTTATGAGGGGTATTTGTTTTATTGTTAATTTGTTATTTATTTTTTTATGTATAGAAAAATGCAATTTTCATCCAGTTTTATGGTAAAATGTTTCATTTTTTTCTGCTTAAAATGGTTTCAACTGGAAAACCAATGAAGCCATCCACAGAGGTATAGATGATCACAAAGGGAATAGCTTCCAGCATTAAAACACAAAAGAAGAGACTATATTATTCAACTATTCGAGAAGTTCACATCTGAGATATTTAGCATATAGTATCCCTTTTATGTAAAGTGCCCAAAGCAGTGTGGGAGATAAACACACAAAATAATTTCTAGCTCTCTCACTTCTAATATAGTCTAACCCTTCTGCATTTTGTTTATCTACTTATTTAACTCAGTGTAGAATAAAAGAAACATAAGGAATAACCATGAAAAGACTCCTCAGAACTTCCATATTAAAACAGTTTCTTTGTTGAATATTAAAGAGAACATCTTCTTTTGCATTGAGACATCCATTTTTAATATTCCTATTCTTTTTTAAAAAAAAATCCATAACTGTTTGCCTATTTCAAAGTGAAAAGCTCAGACAAGGAATGCAGCATATGTCAGTTGTGTGGAACAGCAGTGTAGTTAAGAATAGCAACAGAGAGTTGAAAGGTTTGGTCCTTACATATGTTTTCAAGCTTCAGTTCTTGATGTATGTGATGTTTTTAAAGATGGTTATTCAGATTAAAAAAAAAATAAAAAATCAGTAGTGTATTTGCTATTTGCTTCAGTGAGACCACTGCTTTTCAGTTTTCAGTGGTGTTCATTTCACCTTTCTGAGACACAGATAACTGTTTTCATTTAAAAGTCTGCAATGGAAGTAATGCAAAATTCAACAGAGCACTTATTAACTGAGAAGCATTAAATGCATGCTAAACTGTGAAAAAGAAACATACCTGGAATATATGTACATAATCATATAGAGCTCTTCATAATTTTTGATCTATATTTGCAGGGTTATTTGTCTAGATCTTGTCTATGCTAGTTTGTTGCATGGCCCATACACTATTGAAACCAGATTCTTTCAGAGTAACAGTGTTATTGAAACAGCTTTGTCCATTTGATCCACTCTAGAACATTTCAATGCCATGGTGACTTGTAACAGAAAGCAATGACAATTAAGCTTCAGTGGTTTGCAGATGATTTCACAACATAAAACTAACTCCTAATGTCATGGATGAGAAGTAGATCACCTGAGTATATGATACCATGAATTAAATAATATAATATTAATAATGCATGAATCCAATAAAGCCTATTTAATTCAGAGCTACTCTGCAAGTAGGGCACAACTGTAATATGATAAACTTATAAAATTAGCTAATACTTTTAAAGCCTGTAGTTTTAATTAATTTGAGATTACACACACGCACACACAAATCTGCATATTGTCATAATGATATGACTATGGGTATTCTGTCAGGCATCCTTCTGCTGCTACAGAAAGGTACACTATCTCCTATAGGTCTTGTAACAGTTGTTTGTGGGCTAAATTAAGTTCCTTGTTTGGCTTTTATATTCAGTAACTTGTACAGTCAGTGGAAAGAGTCTGATAATCCCAGAAATCAGTTGAGCCTACTTATTTCAAGCTTGTACCTTAGGCGTGTTAAGCGCAACCCAATAGAAAAGATTTTTGAGAGTTTATCCAATTGTATAATCAAAACTGAATTATTTGCAACTAGAAGAAATCAAGTGGGCAAAATTTAGTATGTTTTTGAATTGTGCAATAGCATGGTCTACTATGAAACCCAATAGCCTTAATAAGTCCTACTTTTTTCCCTAGGTACATTTAACCTAACTTTTATTAACTACTTTTTAATGCCATTTACTTTCATCCCATCTCACATCTGCAGCTGTTTCTCATTCTTTCTTCCTTGCTGTTCAGTAGCAATAAAGTATGTGGAAAATAATATTCCAGAAATTTGCCTTACTCCATTGCTCCTACCATTCCCAAGGGACCTTTTACGGGCTGCCCTTTATTTATGTTTAGTTGTTTACAGGGGTTTCATCTTCACCACTTAAGATATCACAGCCATAGAAGTCAGAATCTGAGACAGTCCTCAGGTTTCCTATATAGTTAGTGGAGACAAACAGGCACTTACAGAGTACATTTCATGTTGTCCTAACATAAATGTCTTAAATAAGTAAGACAAATTATATCCTAAAAGTGCATATTTCTTCTATGGACCATAAGGCAAGCTTAGGACTACTGGATCAGTTGTAGACGTCTATACAAAAATATCTGAATTTAGCTGTGATGAATTCTTCCCTTACCCCTAAATTATTGTGGTTCACATCATATTCCTTTTAGCTACATAGCTAAGAGCAAGTACTTCAAAAGTAATAAGCAGCAAGTAACACATAATATCACATTACTGTAAAATGAGTTTTAATAAATGCCACATTAAAATTTTAGAAATGGAAAGTTAAAAAAGAGAAACTTAGAGTCTGAACACAATTAGAATTATATGTTTAATGCAGTCTGACTGGTTTGACAAGGATCAAATTTATGTTTAATTCCTGTGTGAATACGGTTGCCCTCAGACAAAAAAGGTTTCATGGATCAATGTTCAGCTGAAATAAGGTACAAGATGCATATACAACAAATCTTATCACTTGGTACATGACTACATGAGATGGATAAACTCAGTTTGTTAACTAGAATGGACATATACAACACATAAAAGTCAGATGAATCAACTGAAAATTTGTCCTGATTTGATTTATACCATACACAGTGAAATTTCAGGTCTATATTCTTAAGCATTTGATATAAATATTAAACAAAAATAATGTAGAAAAAAATATATAAATTACTTATTTCAAATAAATGTAAGAGCCATGAGATATAGGAAGGTATGCACAACTATTTTAAAAGATACCCTCTATTACAATATGTTAAAAGTTACTAACTTGTGTGTGTCACAATTATTCATCCCTCTAAGAAATGTGTTTCAACTGTATAAGAATACCCTACTCACTTGCCATTTAATGCTGCTACTCCAACAGTGCTTCTGGCAATTGACATACTTGCCACAAATGTCCACTGCTGACTTTGAGGGTCCCACCTCTCAACTGTATTCAGGTAACTCCAACCATCATGTCCTCCCACTGCATAAATAGGCCCTTCAAGCACTGTAACTCCTGAAATGGGAGAGTAAGAGAAGGTAAAAGTAAGTTTTTTCTATAAATAGTAAAAAAAAAATAAAAAAAAATTTCAAATTGCAGTGAACAAGTTAACAACTTGCATATTCAAAGTGAAAATGGAAACACCGATTTCAGATTTGATTAATTAAGGATTAACAGGAATAAAATTAATGCCACTCCACATGTCTTTATGAAAAATAGCTCTTGTCAAACAAAACTAATTTCATCCCTTCAGAAGATTGATTGTTTCACATAATAACCTGTCAATGATGTGACAGTCTTAGATTTCAGTATACCAGGGGTGTCAAGCTCATTTTCATTGGGGGTCACATCAGCCTCGTGGTTGCCTTCAAAGGGCCAAATGTAATTTCAGGACTATATAAATCACAGAATCACAGAATGTTAGGGATTGGAAGGGACCTTGAAAGACCATCTAGTCCAATTCCCCCACTGGAGCAGGAACACCTAGATGACGTTACAAATGTAGGAATAGTTACATTTACACAATCCTAAAATTACATTCGGCCCTTTGAAGGCAACCACGAGGCTGATGTGACCCCCAATGAAAATGAGCTTGATACCCCTGCTGTATACTGTTTAACTAAATATCTCCTAACATTTGGATTATGGATTAGCTCTTTAGGATATCAGCAGAGCACATTCTAAATAAATTATGGACTGGATACCTGATAGATCTCAAATTACTGTCAACCTATGGGGGCATTTCACTGAAGGGAATTGCTTCTACCAGAGTTCCATAGGGAAAAGAAAGAAGTTTGATTTTTTCAACTTTTTTTGTCACTTATGTAGAAGAAAATATACAATTTTTCACTAGTGGGAAGCTTAGTGGACTGACACAAAATCAAAAACTATATTGAAAGGCTTGATCAAGCAGCTTGCAGCGAGCAACTTAAGCTGCTTCATCAATTTCCTTACCAAAAAAGAAATAACAAGAGAATGGGTACCTTCACAGGAAAATAATGTTAAATATATAAGGATTCTTTTATCTAGTGAAGAAAAGTAAACCAGAACGGAATGGAAATTGAAGTAGGAAAAATTTAAGTAAGAAACAAATTTTTAACTATGAGAGTTTTTAATCACCCATTCAAAGTAACTGATAAATTCTTTATCTCACTGTCCTTCAGTGAGATAGTCCTTATCTCACTGTATCTTCAGTTCAGCTCAGAAGGCTCTGGAAAATAAGTTATTGCTAAGCATCATCTGTTACAATACAGTGAGCTCAGTAATTCCACTCTGTGAATCCAAGATTTCAAATGAGCATTCTGAAAAACTCAGGCTAAATCCAATCCTATTCCGAAGTCAGTGTCTTTTTTTTTTTCCTACTCCATTTCGCACGATTCAAATTCATCAAAAAGTCAGAAAACAGTAGATCATTAAAGTTTCAGAGAATGGGTTTATTTTTTTCTTGCAGAAAAGTCTTTCATTTAAAACAATGTGAAGTTTCTACTTTCTGTGGAGAATTGTGTTTTGTTTCAGAAAAATCATTTGTTCAAAGCTTGATTTGACATTAAAAGCTGTATTTATCAATGAGCTTGGACAAGTCTTATCTCAGTTTTGACAGAAAGTGTTCTTGCACTTCCGGTGTTGGTTTTGTTATGTTTTGTTTCAAACTTGGGAACAAACAAACAAAAACTACTAATCCTTACTGAAATTTTCTTTCTTATAAAGATGGACTCTGATTTTTTTTCTGTAGAAGCTTCTGCAAATTAATTCCCCAATTTCTTCAGGTACAAAAAGCTTATGAACGCTTTTTATTCTATCACATGTTTCAGCTATCATTTTTCCAGAATAGTAAAGTGGATATTAAATTGAACTCATGATATATATAGCTCCATGTCTTATCTCAGAATACAACAAGTAGCAAACATGTGGGAAGATGTATCTGTGTTCACACAGAAAAACAGGAGATAATATGCTGTAGTTGTGGGATGTTGTTTGGGGTTTCTTGTTTGTTTGTTTGTTTGTTTTTCTTTCTGTTTGCTTTAATTTTATTTATTTTTACCCTAATATCTGATAGCTATAAATAAATACTGAACAAACCCATTTACATTGTCAAAAAAGTAGTTGCTACAATTTGTTTTAATGACACTGTACTCTTTAGCTTTTCATGTATATACTCTTCACTTAATGCAAAGTTAAATAGAAAATCAAATTCTTGTTGGGATAAAAAATTAATCATATTCAAATAAAGTTTAGGTATGTGAATGTTTCTATACACACACATGCATATATAATCAGTGTCTAGATAAACACACAAACCCTCTCTCACCTGCACACATAAGCGAAGTTGTACTCTTTTATGCAGTGAATTTCAAAGTGAAACTATGAATGTCAAAACACATAATCCATTTTGAAATTTTCACTTTTGCTTCCATGAACAGCTTGTTTGCTCTTTCATTAGAACATGAAGAGTTGTCCTCAATTTACTCTGCTTATCTCATTCACTATTTTACACTTTTTGTCATGCCCTTTCATATTTGAGTTTTATTACCAGCTGTTTTCCTTCTGTAAATTAAACCATCCCAATTTTTCCAGTCACTTTTTGTAGAAAATTTGCTTTCTTCTTAATACTGTTTTTCCTGCATTTTCGTGGATTTTTAGCCTTATTTTTTAACGACAACGAAAACTGATAAGTTCACTGCATTGATATAATGGTCATCTATCCACACTTCCTGTTGTGCTCTTTAACCAGGCTTCATACAGAAAATAGTCTTAACTGACCTCTCTATTATGAGAACTTCACTGAGTTTATAGAATGCATATAGAACCCTGTAAGATGCACAATGCTTTTCATTTTTTTCCCTTATGTCTTTTACTTCGCATTTACCACTTGCTGTTTCATTGTGAATTCAACTGGCTTTTAAAGTTCATCAGAGTGTTCTCTGAACTTGCCTGAATAACTCCCACATACTTTGCAATGTTAATGTTCAATTCCATTTCCACATAAATTAATGTTACACTGACACAAGGAAATGTTGCAATTAGAAAATTGTCAAATTAAAAATGTTAGTTTGATGTGAGATTCATGTCATGCTCCTCTCCCAAAAGGTGTGAATATAGGTACAGGTACACCTATGAAGAAATCTGGAAGTTTATTTTGCTTGGAAAACTTTAAAGGATTCAATGTAAGATTGCCTGTTTGAGTTTGCCAGTTTGCACTGCTTCTATAAGAAGAAATTTTACTGGCAAAGCTATAGGAAAATTATTCTTTCCATGCAGAACCACGACAGAAGGGCTTCTGTACAAAACAAATCTATGCTGCTGACTATAGTACATACTAGATTGCCATGGGTTTACACTTTCCAAGTCTCTTTTCTATACAATACCTAATACATTGACATCCTTACATTTGTTCCTTAAGAGCAAAGATCTGGCCTGTTGTTTTAAAATTCTGGACAAATACGTTCTGCAATATTGAATTTTATTCTTTTTTGGCATAGATGTGTATATATGGCTTTATAGGGAGGGCAAATAATAGTTTTGGACTACTTAAATTCAATATATTAAAGTTTGAAGTCTAGTTCTCTTATAAGTAAACAAAACGAAACATAACAAATCCACCAAGGTGCTGCATTCTATGAAAGTAGTATTATGTGTATTTTAAGTATTTAGTCTCTTTTTTTCTTTAAAAAAAAAAAAAAAAGGCTTTGATATTTGTAGATATCTGAGAAGCATAAAAGCAAACTGGAACAGATTGAGAAACCTGTAGCCACAGCTGGTAGTGAGTTCCTCTAATGGTACACCAATGAAAACTAGTGGATGCAGACGTTTTACATGAAAAGAATGTAAATAGTATGCAGTAACTTCGGAAAGAATTAAAAAAGAACCATTAAAAATCTGGAAAACCTGCTAGAAATGCCATAAAAGATACAGGGTTTATCAAGATATTTTTTCCAAGAGATAATCCAATCATATTGTATAAGTACATGCATAAAAAACAAATAAAGTATGATTAAGAGTCTAGATGTAGGATGAACTAATCTGATAACTAGAGCTAGTAACCTGATAAATTAAGCCTTGGAATAATACACTATATTTTAACCAATCCTGGTAAGGATTTATTGGAATGATGAATTTAGGAGCGTGCTAGTTTCTGTGTTGCTTGAAGTTTTCATATCTACACTGATACCTTTTTAGACAGACATGCTCAAACTCCTTGAGGTGGCATGTCCTCAAGGCAGAAAGGACGGGGAGATATTCTGTGTTTCTCTTTTGGAAAGTCAGTCTACATGACCACAGAAGTACCTTCAGGCCATAAGTCTATGAGTCTATATAAGTTTGCTAAATTTTGGAATGGATATCAGTCTCTTTAACTTTGGTATATACTTTCTCTTTCAGTATTTGTTCTGGATGGAATCTGTCTTCTTTTCACAAGCTAACTACTCTGAAGGCTGGATAGACAAACCCGTTGAACTGATAATTGCAGAAGGACTACTGATGACAGGTTGAAATGACAGAAATGTAAAATTTAGCACATAATTTAATATATTATGACATAGAGAGTGAGATTTGAGGCCTGTATAGTGAATCTAATTGCATTTTTTTTTTTTTTTTAAATTTCTTGTTCTTTAACAGCAAATCTTACAGGAAAACTTAGTGACTGATAGAGACAGCTCTAATGTTTCCGAAGAAAAAAACATTGTACTTAAATTCTAGACATCTTTATGAGAGTCAAGTAAATAAATGAATTAATTAATATGCACCTTGTAATACTGGTGAACCAAGTACTCTTGATTAGACTTTGCAACATTTGGAAGCAGCCAAAAAAATATTTTCTATAAATTTTCCATTAATGTTGTTTAAGATGCCTTTTTTTTTTCCCCCGATAGTTCCTTTTAACAATGGAAAATGGAAACTGAATAATCACTCTCAAAATATTGCCTTCTTGGGTCATTGCTACTGCAGAGTTGTTGTAGAGTTTGCTGAATATATACAGATTTTTGTTATTAATGGGATATGCATATACGGGTATAATTAAAACTTAGGAAAGTAGAGTTGAGCATTCAAGAAAAGTGTTTCTTCCCTAGTATATGCTTTCATTCCTTTAAAGAACCAATAATTTGCTTTATGAATTATGTATAAAATACATGGCTTCAACCATAAAATAATAATTTTATGAGATAACTCAATGGTCATTTTAATCAAATAAAATCAATAAAGGCTGTTATGCCTGTGCTGCAATAACAATAAAAAGCTTTCATTACCTCTTCACTATGAAAGTGATATTCAATATTTGTTAATAACAATACACAATGACATATATATTGTTTTAGAGGTGGAAAAAATTACTTCATACATATGTGAGACATCTATCTATGCCTGTGTGACAAAAAGCAGCTAAAGGGAAAAAGCCCAAAGTAAAATCCCAGGGCAAATATAAGCAGGCAAATTCTCATCAATCAGTAACTTGTTTTGATAGAAATCTTTGGTGTTCTTTTTCCTCTTCTTTTTCTAGATACTCATATATTTTTGGGTTTGGTTTGGTTTTGTTTTTTGTTTTCAATTATTAAAAACAGTGAAAAGACTAATCACACACATATTGAAAAGCAAAGACACAGAAGGTTAGACTTACAAAATTTAAAAATTTGAACTCCTTGTAAGTCATGCTATGAGGCACCCTTAATTTCTTCAACTACTTTTTACTCAGAGGACTGCATATTGTCTCATAGGTCACAACAGTCTCCTTGACTTTCCCCCATTCTCAGAGTGAAGCTGATGATATTGATTCTGTTTTGCTGACGATTTCTCGTGAAAGGAAGAATGCCCAGAAAAAGACATTCACTCTTGCCTGAAACGATGATGCTAGGAAGCAGGAGAAATACTGACTGTGATCCCTTAATATGCTCAGCTTTCTGGTTAAGAAAGTAAAACATCTCCAGATTAGGCAGTTACATTTTGAAAGACTGGACTAACTGGACCAGTTTCCCTTTCTTCTATATGCAGCAGCAGCTTGTTTACTCTCAACCACTTTCAGCTTACTTCTCAATACAAATATCATATGGGAATGTTAAGACGATACCAATTTAGTCTTAAAGAGTATGCTGAAAATGAAAAGACCATTAAAGGCTGCTGAAATAAATCTGTATTTCCTCTCTAAATCTCTCTGCCAATTCTGTTACCACCATCATCCTCTCCACTCCTTTTATTTCACCTCTTTTCTATCACTTCCTCTCATCCATATCAGCTAGGGGATATTTCTACACATTTCTTGGGTAATGACATATTACCTAACAAGATCCAAAATCCATTCTGAGAGAATGAAAATATAATACTGAAAAAGTCAACATCTAAGCTTCATTTCAATTGATGAACCAATTTTGATTTAAAATGAAGAAATGAGGCCAACAAGTCTCTCAAATTTAACAAAGTCAGCTTCACAGATTTAGTAAGAGATATGTTTTTGGTTTTGTATTTAATACGTTATAGTAAATATACCAAAATGCAAATTATAAATACCCTTTTAAAACTGCTAAATGAGATGACCCTTTTTAAATCTAAGTGTAGAACTGCTTAAATTAAACCATAACAGTGAAATAAAGCAAGGCAAAAATGGAAAACCCAATATTACTGATGACATTCATTTAAGAAAACAAATTGTTTCATTGAATCATCACCAACTGACTAGATTCAGTGATGCACTTCAAAATGAAATAGTTATTTAAGAACGACTGATAAGCATAAGTTACAATGACTAAAATTTATGAAATGTGTCAACTGTTTGTCTTCAACAAACAATATCTGAAGTTATTTAAATATATTGTTAAAACTGACAAAAAATAATGATTTGGTGAAGTCCTGTGTGTTACTGTCTTCTGATCTTGCATCAGTCTTAAAAGAAACATGAGATTGAAACATGAGAAACATGATGTTCAGTGGGCTTTAGTTCTGTTCCCATTGTCCTATGGTAGCTGAAGACTCCCAAAATCACTTAGAGTAGATCTGTCACAGAGTGGCTGAGCTTGGCAGGCACCTCTGGAGATTGTCTAACCAACCCCACTGCTCAAAGTCACTTACAGCCAATTGCCCAGGACCACATCCAGATGTCTTTTAAACAGCTCCTAGGATACAGACTCAGCAGCCTCTCTGGGCAACCTGTGCCAATGTCTTTTACATTTAGATGGCATTTCCTGTACACCAGTCTGTATTTCACTCGATATCACTGAAGACACCACGGATCCATTTTCTTTACTTACTCTCATCAGGTGTTCATATACATTGATAAGAACTTCCTGAACCTTCTCTACTCCATGCTAAACAGTCTCAGCTTTCTCAGATTCTCCTCATGTGTGAGATGCTCCAGTCCCTTAAACGTCTTTGTGGCCCTTTGCTGGACTCACTTGAGTAAGTCAATACATCTTCTGTACTGGAGAGCTCAGAACTGGATGCAGCACTCCAGGTGTGTCTCACCAGGCCTGAGTAGCACGGAAAGATTGTGTCCCTCATCCTGCTTGCAACACTTTTCCTAATGCAACACAAGATACTGTTGGCTGCCCCTGCTGGAAGCACGCATTACTAGCTCTTGTCCAACTTCTTGTCTACCAGGATCCCTGAGACCTTTTCTGCAGACTGCTTTCCCATCAATTAGCCTCCAGCTTTTACTTGATCCTCCCCAACTGAGGGTGTCTTCCTGCTTCCAGACTTCCCCTCTGTTTTCAGGGACCTGGGATTCCCAAACCCAGTCTTAAAGACTGAGGCAAAGAAGATATTGAGTACCTAAGCCTTTTCTGTGGTTTATCACCAGGTGCCCTGCCCCAGCCAGTAGCAAGATCGTATTTTCCCTAGTCTTCCTTTTGCCTCTGAAAAACCTGAAGAAGCACCTCTTGTTGGCCTTCCAGTCACACACCAGATGCAATTCAAAATGAGCTTTGGCTTTCCTAACCTGGTCCCTACAAGCTCTGTATTTCTTCTGGGTGACCTGTCCATTTTCCACCTCTTGCATGCTTCCTCTTTGAGTTTAATCAGGAGCCCTCAATCCATCTATGTAGGCCTCCTGACACCTTTGCTTAATCTCCTGCACATCAAGAGGGAACCTTCCTGAGCTTAAAGGAGGGGATCCTTGAAAAATCTACCAGCTCTCCTGGGCCACTCTTTTCCCCAGGGCTGTATTCCCTGGAGTTACGATCACAGAGCCCATATATCCTGCCCTCAGTAGAGTTTCTGGGCCCTTTTGTGGAAGCTGCTGCACAAACTATTGCATCTGTTGGCTGCTTCTTTTTACCTGTGCTCAAATCCACCTATCTATGAAATCTCACAGTCTGATTCTTGCATAATGTCTCCTAAGAAGCCAAGCTGGAAAAGTTCTAAGCACACCAGCAATATTCAGTCTCACTGTTAGGTAGTGCTTACACTATATGTTTAAAAAAAATACAATGGGTAGTAGTGATAAGGTAATAACCACCCCCAAGCAAATAAACAAATAAATACACCCTCTATATTAGAGCACACCGTGTCATATATGAAGAATTCAAGACCATATTGTGCCATTTAAGAGGAATCCAATATTCAAGCATTACTGGTACTTATGGTTTGCTCTCAGAGCTTAGGTGCCAGAACTGCTATGTGATTTTTATGTCACACATATGGATTTAAGAATAGTCCCAAAGGTGTTTCTTTTAGACTTTCCATCATACAGAACTTTGGGCAGTACATCTCACGTCTGTATCAAAACCTATACGGAAGTTACTGAACAGTCCATGATAACTGCAAATGGCAATACCACAATAGAAATTTTCAGGGACATATTCTACCAAGCTCAGAAAGCAAAATATTTTCCAGTAAAATTGATGAAACAAGACTATTCTCTTTTCTGAATGTTCCAGGTCATTTGTTTTAATAGAAAAAAAAAAATCAATTTCATTTTAAGTAGTCTATGTTGAAATGTCAGAGTTCCAATCTTATTAACACACTGTACATTTCCTCCTTCTTAAAGAGCAAAGGTACTCAACTCTATATACATTTTATTTTTTCTAAACGGTGCAGCCAATTTCTGCATGGTCTCTTGAGATGAGATTATTCATCTTGTAGTCAAGATACTGACCAGTGTGTTAGAAGATCAGAATTTATCTTGACATCAGGAAACCAGACTCCCATGTTCACTGTAAGTGTCCTACACTAAACGGATGTCAGAGTACATAATTTTTTTTTTCTGTGTTCTACACCCACTAGATAATAAATAAATCTATCTAGATTTACACTCAGAATGTATACAATGTTTTAATTAGAATATATTTTATAGAACAGGATTTTCCTGTTCCTAAATGAGAAAATTTCCAGCTGACACTTGAGGTATTATTGTCATTAAGCAAAATATGCACAAGAACATTGTCATCTCTTTCACGACTGTTTACTAACAGAAGAGAAAGGACAAAAAGCCCTCACAGCTTTTCTTCCTGTACCTCATCTTCAACAGTTTGACAAAAACAATTTAAGGAAAAAAAAAAATCCTCTTGGATTTAATGTTCCACATGATACTCATGCTGTATTGTTGTTTGCTGAGAAAAGCAATCATACACCCAGAAAGGGAGGCTTTTATTGTAAGAGAATTGCATTACATTTATCTGAATGAATAAAATGGAAATCGGTGGAATCAGATATTACATTTTTTTAATTTGTAGAAAGTAATAATTCTAGCAATGAGGGACTAATTTATCCTATCCATCTTTTGATGAATTATTTTCGTTTTCATGACATTCTGAACAGTTTGGCTTTGCTAGTTTGCACACAGCGACCGGAATGCCGAGACTGGAAACCCAACTATGAGGATTTCTTCTAGGAAAGGAAATACAATTTTTTCTTAATACGAGATATGTTTTCAGTAATAAATTGAGCTGTTAGGTGCAATAAGTACAGTAGAAAGAAATCTCAATGTTTCCCTGAAAATAGTGAAAACCTTAATAGTTCAACGTTTGCTATTTATCCAGTCATACAGAAGTGAGTACCTATTAAACTTTATTTCCAGCAATATGATGTTTTTGAGGAATATGAAGTCTTGATTAAAAAGGGTCCTCGCAAAATTGTGTCTCAACATATTGCTGTTCATTGATACAACTGGAAACCGGTGGATTCCTGAACTAAAAAAATGTTGAACATACTAACAAAAAATCAAATTGTACAGACAAAAAAAACCCAACAAAAAACCCACAAGAAATAAAGATAAGTTGCAGTACCATGGTAGTTACAATCTTTTTTTTTTACCTGGAAAATTATTCTCCTAAGTATTTAGATAAAGGAATTTATGAAAGCAAACAGTGTTATTTTTTAGCTAAATGAGATCTAAAAATGAATACCGTCCAGTATGCAATGTCAGGCATTTTCCTTTCGATTGCCTTCACAAAACTATGTAGCAAAAAAACTATTATGTCTAATTGGGTGCTAAGATCTGTACAGTTTCAATTATTTATACTTGGAGATTGGAATGGGATTTTTAAATTACTTTGCTGTGATGTTACAAAACACTGGAACACTGCCTATCATATTTCTAACTCTGCATTTCCTTATCTGCATGGTAGACCTAATTTCACACGGTGAAATTTTAAAAAGTGACAGTTTTTATAAAATAACAGGAACTATAGTTTCATACTGACAATTTTGGATACGAAATGACAAAGAAAAAATATTCTATGGTGTTAGATTTACTGTAGTCTCTGCATTTTGATATTTGTAGAGACACAGAATTTTAACTGGGGAGGATAAACTTGCATCCAACAACCAATATTTTAAATAAGAAAATTACCTTTTAAGAAAAGGGTAGACATATGCTGTATCATGACATTGAAGGTATGGAGACAAATAAATCAGTGACTAGTCATCCAAGTATTAAACTTGATTAAGTAACACCCAGTCTTTACTCCACCATTTTAAGCTCTGCATTTATTTAGCTTCCAGGTATCCGTAAATTTATAAAAATCTCCTTTCTCACTCGCATCCACAGAAGCATACTTTGACAATTCTGTACTAATTATAACTAACATTGCTGCTTTTCCTTACTCTGTTCTTGCCACCTCTAAGTCTTAAACCGCTTTTCTTCCATATTACTGCTGTCAACAAAAATAAAATGTTCACAACCATAATCGTAACTGGGTGTGAAATACAAGTATAGTTCTTTGAATGCTACATATACGGCACCATAAGCCAAGCTGGGAATTCAGTATGTGATAAACTGGAGAATTAGACCAGACCTAACCTCCGTGGTGAATATTCAGTGACAAATTGTTGAAAATACCTATTCCTATGTTTATCCACAGGCAGGTATCGAGGCTGATTAAAAGAATTATAAAAATACCCCTGCCCTCTTGGGCCAGACGGTATTATACCGACATGTTAACATAATGTAAATGTATAGAAGTAAAGATCTGCCTGCTGTTGCCTCTTTATTTACATTCAATTTTGTAGATCAGATACTAGATTCTCAACCCTGCCATACTATTATCCAGAGAACTCGACTCAGAAATTATTGTAAGTGTTTCTATTACAATTTGTAGCTCTTTAGTGAATTGGGTCATGATCTACTACTTACTAAGGGTGCAAAGTACAATGACAAGGTACCTAATAATTCAGGAAAAAAAAAAAATCCCTGTAATACTCCTAATGATTAGGAGAAAAATCCAAAGCAAAAGTCTAATATACATGCAAATCAATATCGCACAGAAAACACTTTAAAAGACACAGCTCTTCTGTCAACAAACAGAAAAAGCTAGAATGACATATTTCCCCTGAGATTTCAACATTAACAAATAACAATAATTTAACTATGTAGAGGTACGTGGTACTAGGCAATATTGCATAAAAGAAAGATTCTCAAACTAATCTCTAAACAGCTGCTTCTGAAAGGGTAAACAATACAGCTATGTCACAGCATTGCTGTGCTGACTATGTTGAAAAACTCTACTTAATGCTTAGGTCGTTACAGGTTAGGGGTGTTTCATTCACTTGGGGGTTTTGGGGTGGTTTTTTTTGGTGTTCGATTGTTTGTTTGCTTTGGTTTGGGTTTTGTTGTTGGTTTTGGTTTTGTTTTGTTTTGTTTTCATACCTGTGGCTATGCACAGGTATCACCTCATAGAGAACAAGAACACACATTTCTGGCATAGTATTGCCTTGTGAGTTGTCGATGCACCCAGGAAGATTTACCACTGCATAAAAGCAAGATATTTCCAACACATTCTTGACTCAAAGAATCTTTTTGCGATGGGATATGAGCCTGTTCTGTTCTCCATTCCCATCATACTGTTAAATTATTGCTAGTGAATAAATTTTTGCACAAGAATGTAAATGAAGAAAGGACAGATTAAGGATAGGAACTGTTTCTTCATGTTACACAACTAACAAAGTGGCAGACATTTTTCTTTGTACTCATGAAACAGATATACAATATACACACGTTATTCATGACTGAAAGTATTGTTTATGACTGTCAATATGTCAAGGTCCAAAAGCATCTCAGGTTTCCTGCATGAGAAGAATACACTACAGATTTAACATGTATAGAATAGATCAAACTCACAGCTCTGTTGATTTAATCTTGATTTGAACAGATATGCTCATTTGCTCAGAGTATTTATATGTCCAACAACTGAGCTGTATACATCTGAAAATATGGAATTTCATTGCCTAATGCAGTAGAATTTGGTCTGTACTATATAGCCATGAAAGACTGTATTATTTTCAGGGTGATTATTGTGGTTGGTTGATTCTTTGTTTTAAAATAGGCAATGTGCAATGAGCACATCCAGAACTATTGATCAAAAGCATCTGTGGAATTATCAGTCCAAAATGATGCATATTTTTTTAACTGATCACAAGGAGTTTTTGATCATGGTGCCACCTCTGTTGTTATGGGAAAAGTTTTTTCTCTGTCAGGAACTCCCTAATGTTTTAATAATTCTTTCCTGTGTTATGAATTTTTTTTTCACTTTTATCACCCTTGGAAATGCCATTGAAACTAATAATAGATTCTGCAAAATTATGGAACACTGGTAAAAAAGACGTGTGTTTCTGTAGCATTATAATTAAACTTACGGAACAACTTCCAATAAGAGAGCTATTTAGTGTCCTGATGCCATCGGACACAGATTGCCATCACTACTTTTTATTGTAAAACATGTTTAATAGCAAAAATGCATCATGCCAGCCACTGTACAAATGCATATTATGATGTAAGTGTCAAATGGTAGAGGGTGGAGGCAGGGATGGAAACCACCTTCATTTTGTGAGATACTGATACAGCGGTATATTAAAGGACTTGCTGCTGATTGTAACTCAAGGGAATGGACATGATAACCTACCATGTCTTTTCCATATCTATTTTTTATGATGTTGTAATCATTCTATCACACCAGGTGACTTTAGCAGAACAGATAACAAACAGTTCTGTTTTCTATACCTTATACAGTTATATTCTGGTATGTTCCATAGATTCTAAGTTCCTTTCTTTTTAAAGGAGAAACTCTCATCACTCCATAGTTAAAATAAAAAGGGTATTTTTTAAACATCAAAAAATTACTTATGTAATGGAATAAGTTAGACATTGTTCCTATTGTATATATATGATACAGATAATATAAATATTTTTTTTCAAGGAAACAATACAATTGTTTAAAAACAATTATAAAAGGAAATAACCAAACGTATTTCTTTGAGTAGAGAACAGGGATACAACGTATCTTGATTAACACTGACAGTGGTATGGATAACACTATTAAAAAAAATAAATAACACCAAAATTTATCTGAAAACAGGCTATGGAGAAATATGCTTTCAGTCATGATGAAACCTTGCTACAAATATTTTGTAAAGTTCATCAGTCCATCACTGACATAGTGTTTATAGCCTTTATTTCCTGTCACACTGGATAAATGAAAAAAACATGTTTGATTAAAAGCAAATAATACCTAGACTGTTCGATGAACAGTGATGTCCTTTTTCAAAATCAATGCCTACAAACCTGAATTTTCTCACTAACCTGTGTAATCTTCATGGTTTCTTTCCTTGTTCCTCTGCCTTTTCTTTACTGTTTATTCATTGGTGGTGGTGGTTTTTTTTGTTGTTGTTGGGGTTTTTTTGTGTGTGCTTGTGTTAGGTCAAAACTACCAAGTTTTCCATTACAAATTACATATCTGGAAAATTTGCTGTCTTTTTAAAATATTTTTTTTTTCTTACCTAAGCCATGCCTGTGTGTTGACATCGGTGGTAACACAGTCCAAGCCTTGGTCTTTGGATTGTAACATTCAACAGTGTTTAATGTCTTTAAACCATCTCGGCCTCCAATGACAAACAACTTGTCATCGATGACAGCAACACCAAACTGAAGCCTCCTGCCATTCATCACTCCAGCCTGGATCCATATATTTGTTCTGAGATCATACTTTTCAATAGTTGTAGCACCTGATGAGACAAAATAATAGGATAATGCATACAAAATGTATACAAAATTGGCATTGGCTCACTTTTTTTTTTATAGAAGAGTCAAAACTTTAATATTTTTTTTATTACTTCCAACATCTTGAGAAATATTTTCTTTAGATAAAGTAGTCCCTGGAATATATGTGTGTTTGTGTATATATACACTTAAATATATATATATACACTACTTTTTTCCCTCCCCAAGAAAAGTGAAAAAAAAGCTAAATGGTTCCTATAAAATCAAAGTTTTGCAAATCTGAAGGTATGCTCTAACTTTATGACATTTTTTTTACAGTTCAATGGAACAAACATCCATGATAACAAACCTTGTTGCAGTTGATTCCAATCTCCCATAAAGAGTAAAAAAAGCCTGTGAAATTACATTATATTTTCATCAAAGATTAGAAGTTGTCTTTTAATTTAGGTTCATATTTTCTTTCTTATTTTAGGTACCCATGTGTAATTTTTTTCAGACGTTTCTGCTGGAAGTACAGTGTTGTACTTACAATCCCAAACTAATAATGTTTCCACATAACAGTCAGAACCATTTTCTTCTGAACTTAGTCATTTGGTTTACTTTCACAGATTAATTCAAAAGCTATTAAGATCATTATGCATAAAATAACTTACTGGTTATTCATGAAAAAAGTAATCAGGAAGCCTCTGCTATTATAATAACTTGCATGTAACATACAAAAACGAAATACAAAATGGAGAGTTTATTAACAAAAACAGAGTGTACTGGGTTTGCTTGGAGAGGTTCGGGTAGTGGGGTGTGCTACAGGGGTGGCTACTGTGAGAAGCTGCTACAAAACTCCCCTGTGCCCAACAGAACTGGTGGCGAAGGCTGAGCTAGTCAGAGATGCTGGCAGCGCCTCTGTGATAATGTATTTAAGAAGAGGGGAGTGGGGCAAATGCTGGGGAAAACAGCAGCCAGAGGGAGGAGTGAGAATATGTGAGAGAAACAACTTTGCAGACACCAAGGTCAGTGAAGAAGGATGAGGAGGTCCAGGCACAAAAGCAGAGATTGCCCTGCAGCCTGTGGTGCAGGCCATGGTGAAGCAGGTTGTCTCCCTCCAGCCCATGGACGTCCACAGCAGAGTAGATAACCGCCTGAAGTCTGTGGAGGACCCCACGCCAGAGCAGGTGGATGCCTGAAGGAGGCTGTGACCCTGTGTGAAGTCCACACTGGAGCAGGCTCCTGGTAAGACCCATGAAGTGAAAAGTCCACACTGGAGCAGATTTGCTGGCAGGACTTGTGACCCCATGGGGGACCCACACTGGAGCAGTCTGTTCCTGAAGGACTGCACACCATGGATGGGACCCACACTGGAGCAGTTCATGAAGAACTGCAGCCCATGGGAAGGACTCACACTGGAGAAGTTTGGGGACGACTGTCTCCTGTGGGAGGGACCCCACACTGGAGCAGAGGAAGAGTGTGAGGAGTCCTCCCTATGAAGAGGAAGGATGAGCAGAGACAATGTGTGATGAACTGACTGCAACCTCATTCCCTGTCCCCCTGCCACCACTGCAGGGGAGGATGTAGAGAAAACTGGGAGCAAAACTGAACCTGGAAAGAAGAGAGGGGTGAGGGGAAGGTGTTTTAAGATTTAGTTTTAATTTCTCATTGCTCTAGTCTGATTTGATTTGTAACAAATTAAATTAATTTCCCCAAGTTGTGTTGTTTTGCCAGTGACAGTGGCTGGTGAGTGATCTCTCCCTGTCTTTATCTTGACACACAAGCCTTTAGTTATATTTTCTCTCCCTTGTTCATCTGAGGAGGGTGAGTAATAGAGTGGCTTTGGTGGGCACCTGGTATACAGCCAAGGTCAACACACCACACAGAGTGATAAAGGAAGCATAATTAACTTAACTAGATTCCAGAAAGTGAAAGAGTAATGCACCCCAATTTATTGTAATATGAGTGTGGGAAAGGTTACTTTAAAGCAAAAGCACAAATATTTATGATGAGTTTAAACTAACCCTTAAGAGAGATACTTGATAATTCATCTGAAATGTAATTCCTAGTTTTACGTACACATAACAGTGCTTCATTTCTAACGTTTAAATATCCCTACAGAAAGTATCAATACAATTATTAAGCTTTTCCAACTAATAATTTGGATTGTAATAAAAGTTTAGAATTCTATGGGAAACAATTCTTCTAGAGTTCATTCATTCTTTGGAATAGAAGAGCAGTGAACCAAGTGGAAACAAACATAACGAAAGCAATACTTTTGTTAATTGAACTAAAAGAGATATTATTTAAATTAAATTTGTATCTAAGTGGAGCAGAGCGGCAATAATGTACAATTCAACTGGGTGTATTAAATCCCCTGCTAGTTTTATGAAGCTATAAGATATATGAAGCAATTTTTGTATTTGTTTGAGAGATATATTTATTTATCTTTCTGCCCATAATTTAAAATTGAGAACTGTGTAAAAGCATTAATCTTTAGGTTAGAAAGAACAAAAATACAGATTATTTGATACAGTTGTCTGGTGGTGCTGCAGGATATATTATAATGATGCATATTAATAAAGTTATGTTATAATGCTTGAAAAATTTTATATGTGGAATCCATTACTTTTGAAAGTTAGAACTGTAGCATAAGAGTTCTATATCACTATCTACTTCCATGGTAAAGAGTACCATTTAAAAGCTTTGTCATTCTGATTTCAGAAAATCTTAATAACACAACAAATACAGTCTTTGAATTACGCTCAACTATGTATTCTCTAATGTTGGTTAAGTCTGAATTTTCCATAATATTTTATTAAAGTACATATCGAGCATCTAATCCAGCGGTTCCTGGAGTTCCTGAATTTTGTTTAATCAGTAAGGTGCCTTGCTAATCTATAATAATAAAAAATAAGACTAATACGAAGTAGAATAGGTACTGGTCCTATCAAATTGTCTTAGTATCTGGAACAGGAATATAATACATTCTAGACTGAAATGTGGACAAGAACAGAAGACATCTCAAGTTACCATAGTCCCTGGATGAAATCAGCTCATGAATGAAGAAGAGATAATTGAATCAGCTAAACCATTGTAGAAATCTTGTCAATGTGGTAAAAAGCATACTTTCAATCTTTTTTTGGCTGAATTCTTCTCCATGTACCCCAGTCAGTTCAGTTCCCAGTACTGGAATGCCCGTAGATTCTCCATGAATGCTACGATCACATGAAGAAGAATTTGGAAGTGACATATTTTAACTATTTGATAACAGCCTTCCTACAGGAAGAGCTCTAAGACTAGAATTTCTTATCAGAAATCATGAATCACTACAGGCATACATACTATCACTGTATTCAGGCCAGCTGCATCATTTCATACCAGTATTGCATTCTCATGACATTTTTCCAAAAACACTGACCCAAGTTAAAAATGTCATTCCTTGACTTCAGTGACCCTCAGCATGGCTGATCAGCCTGCAAGTTTTAAAGTGAGTAAACCTTGCAGAACAATCCACCAGCTGCAGCTGTACACAACAAAGTTGAAACAGAAAATAGCCATGTAGAAAACATATACAGCGTCTCTCTTTTTCCTGCAGCAAATAATGAAGCAGCTGTGACTTCTGCTTATAGCCCCAACCACAAACTGCAGTAACATCTATTCTCTAAACACATCAGTCCTGTCATAGAGAAGTCTTAGTACACAGGTGGATATGGGCTTGTCTAAACAAACAAACTAATGAAGATGGTCAAGCAAATTGAACAGCTCTTCCATCAAGGCTGGGCAGCCTTCACTCTTGAAGGCTTTCAAGACCCAAATGGAAATGGTGGAAATGGCCTGCTCTCATAGCTGACCTTGCTTTGAGAAGGAGGTGGGACCTAGAGAATTCCTGACATCACTTCCAACCTGAATTATCCTGTGACTTTCTGATTGCACAATATGGAATGGAGTCTGTGGCCATCAGTTTCTTTCCCTAGGCATGATTAACTTCTAGTAAGAGAAAACCTCATCTATGATACAGTTTTATTTAACATTGTGAAATGAAATACTAAATAAAAGACCGTTGAAATCCTCTTCATCTTCCACTATATTTCTTTGAATTTCTTCTTATTTATTTATTTACACAAACAAGTAAACTTGAAAAATATACATAGTCATGAACTAAAACCTTAACAATTCTTTTCCAGCTTTCACTCTCAACGGAACTACATTAAGTCCTTTGCTTAATTTGAAGAGCCCTAAGTAGTCATTGCTACATTTTCTTATCAGGTGTAGACAAGGAGGTGTGAACATGATGTCTGTGAACATGAGTTCAGGTTAATATTCTATATCTATACTTATGTTTATACATAAAACACATATTTTATATAGAGATATATGCATATGTATTTTAAACATAGATGTCAATTTTTAATCTGTAAATAAAACAGGGAAAGTAGAATAGGTATTTGTCTACCTTTAAGTCTCTATTTTAGAGATATATAAAATAAGTAATATAACAACAGGGAGTATAAGAGTTCCTAAAAGAGAATATCATAAGAGCAATTCCTGATTGTGATTTTTTTCTTCCAAAATTGATAGTGGGTGTTGATATCTAGTCCCCGAGATACTAGAGTGACTAGAGCTATCAAAAAGAGATGAATAAACAGAAAAGGAGTCGCTCATCAGTCTAACTGATGGTCAACTTGCAGCATAACACTGCAACAAAAGCTCACTGCATAAAGCTTTAGGAAAGTATACCAGTCATAAATACATCCTTAAACATACAATAAAATTCCAAGTCATAGTCTTTGTCATCATGGATTAAAGTGTAACTTGTTTTCCTAAAAAACTTTAGATAATAATAAACTACGAATATTTACAAAAGACTAGTTTTTCACTTAAAAGAGTAGTGGTGCAGTAACCATAGACTACAAGTGTACTTATACAAGTAAAAATAATGTAAGAATTTCAGACAAATATGAAAGATGGTAGGTATTGCATCATTTTACTGTGAGGGACATTCTTCCATATATAATCTCAGTAAGGGACACCCAGTGACTTTAGGCAGTCAGTGGTATTATAAGTATTACAGGATTATGCAGGTCAAAATGATTATGATGGACATCTATCTTTACAGAAAGCAATCAGTAAGTAATTAAGAGTAAATTATGAGTCACATTAAACTTAACCTTTGTATGTGCTTCAATTTTTTATTGATTTTCCATCTCTCTACTTGTCAGTAGAAACCTGATATCATGTTAGTCCCTTGTTCATCTTTAAATATGTTCCTTTTTTTGTTTTTAGCAGAAAGCATGCCCTTTGCTTGGTTGTCATGTCAACTACAAAATTTGTTCTCTAGAAACTGATAAAATATTTACATAACTGGAAAAAAAAGAAGAAATAAGCAAGTCCCTTATTAAACCAGTATGATATCAGAAAGAAAGCAGGAAACTGGAAACATTACTGAAACAGAGAGATCATATATGGTCTAACGTGCTTACAAGTCATAAAGGATCTATAATTGTCTAACCACAGGTTCAGGAAATTATGATTTTCTAAGATGTCACAGAAATCTGTCAGAAGCATTGGAAAAAAAAAAGATCAGAAAGGAGAAGAAGCAAAAATAAATAAATTCAACATTACTTGTAAGAGAAAAGAGAGATTCTAAACTGTGTTGAAGCTACAGAAAACCAAAATGATCAATGAAGAGCTTATTGTTGAATTTACTGTAATGCTGACGTGATTTTATTGTCTTAATAACAATGTGGTGGTGCATTTACAACTGTCAGCAGTCGTAAATTAATTACTTTTGATTTAAGTAAATAAAACCAAATAAATGCAGGACTTAAACAGGCTGTGGATTTCAGGACCAGAATAATCTACATTAATAATCACCTTTATTGTGTTAGTATGTAAAGAACTATTCACAAATACATCCTGTTGTGCTGCAACAATGAATGTAAAAGCCAACTCTATATATTACAGACTGAAAACCAGACATACAAAGGAAATACATACAAGGCATACAAAAGAAATAATGTGATAGCAGAAAATATTGGTTTATTCTATGGTCATATGTTTATTCATAAGATTTAACTAGGTAGAGGTAAATTAAGTGGGGAAGAAATAAAAGGATAAAAGCAGACAGATGAAAGTGAGATTGTGCAAAGATGATGATGGTGAAAACAGACATATATTTTTGCAGAGCAGGAATGATGACACACAGAGATAGGTAGAAGATGAATTTAAAGAATAACAATAGGGCGGTGATATTCCACTACAGCCAGAGTGCTATAATATTTTCTAAACTTCCTTTGTTAAATTTCCTGGCTGTGTTTGGTAACTAGGATGGATTCTGTTCATTTGATTCTGTTCATCTGATTCTGTTCCCACTATTAGGAGTGGGAAAGGATACAGTTTCAAACACAAAATGGAGATATCTGCAGTTTCAGGTATTTGGAAATGCTCACAAAGTACAAATTGTTAAACAACATTTTTATGCAGTATCACTGCTGTATGTTCCCTAAAGTAACTAACTTAACATTTTCTTTCAGTATTCATAACCCATGATAATTCCGTCCTTAGCACTTCATGCAGATTTTCATTTTCTTGTTTGAAACAGATACAATGTGTGAAAATAAAATGTTTCTTTGTCAAGCTCCTTAACTGTCTGCTATTGTAGCATGTTCCCTCTTCCTGTGCTGCTATAGTTGAATGCTTCCTTTGAAAAATTAATAAGATACAAAGACGTATCTTAAAATACATAATTTTAAAGGAGTGGTAGTTATTTGGTTTAGAGAACTGAAATGTTCCAGGCTATATTTTGTATATATGGCTTGTAGTATCCTCTCCAGTTTAATTCCCTGAGGTACTCAGGGGCCAATGGACTGCTCATTCCCAGTATCTCACAGAGCATTTGGAAGGTGCTTTATAAAGAACTTGAAGATAAACTTTCTGTCCTGAAAAGCTGTTATTCTGGAAAGTTTGACCCTGCCTTCTGAGTGGTAACTATAATAATTCCTAGATTTTAAAGCAAGTTTGCAATTTGCAAAGTGTGATTCATAGCAAGTTTTAAAACCTACTTGTTAATATTTCACAATTCGTCTACTTTCAAATTAATACCACCCTTCATAGTGATGGTCCTACTTGTGCTATAAAGTGAATATGGCTTTGAATTTAACATTGTTTTAAACATTAATTAGAATTATCCCCAAATATAATTATCATAGTCTGCACATAGACATTTTTCATAAATTACTGACCCAGAGTTGTATAATTTTTAAATTATGCAAATCTATGTGGTTTGATTAATTACTGGCCCCAAAACTATAACTGTAAGTTGCATATGGCTGTCTAACCACCTAACCATGCATATGGCTCTCTTCCCATCTGTTGCTTTACATGCCCAGTCTGTATTTTCCCTCCTACAGCAGCCTTTGCAATCGCCCCAGACACTTAGTAGATTTTAGTAGTCTTTCCAAGTTCAAGTACCTTTACGCAATTTTCAACATCCAAAACCTGATAAAAAAACTACCATTCCAGTTGTCTATGAGGCAGGCTTCACTTCACTAACTCTGAACAAGTGTATACATAACCAAAACTACATTGCAGGGCCACAAGGCTAGTTTTGTGGTGTGGTATGCATCCTTGAGCTGTGAGACACTTTTTGCCTCCAGATCTGAAGGTACTACACAGTATGCCTTGGACAGACAGCAGATAGAGAGGAGGAATCCTCTCTCCATTCACATTCACCCGTTCTAAGATAAGATCAGTACCTAGAGTCAAACAACTTTTTTTTTTTTTCAAACCACCATGGCATTGCACAGTGAAGGAACAGTCACTCAGGGAGATGCTGGTTCCAGTGACAAGCAAAAGTTACCAGCATCACATCCCAGTTAAGATCAGAAAGTCGTCTTCTCTCTGCCATACTAGTAGATGGCAGTCAGCAGACCCTACTACTAACTGAAGGGCCTTCCAAGCTGTGCAAACTCAAAGAACTGAGCAATGTTGCTTACTACTGCTGACCCCGGTCTATACAGGCTGTGATAGGATGTCTTACCAATGTTAGAAATCTGTAGAAAAGTACTTTTTTTTTTTTCCCTAATCCCCATGGACAAACCAAAATAATTATGATTGAATGTTTCAGAAAACCAGAAAATCCAATTTCCTAATAATAGGAGGATGGAAGGAAGCAGCTGGGAAGACACTATGATATATTTTCTTAGGGAAGTGGAAGATACAGTTTTAATGTGAAGATATGAATAAACTAAATACAGCAAAAAATCATTATTCATTTTTGGCTGCAGTGTATGTGCTGATTATGCAGAGCTAGACATATTTTCCTATAAAACAAACCAGATGGAATACCACAGTATAACAGACAGAGGCCTAAATTAAAATAATGCTAACTACATAAAGAATTATGTGAAATTACATTAAAAAAAGTATTCTAGTATAGTTTGTTTCACTCATGTATCACTCCAGTGGGTTTTTAGTCATCTAAAGATAAAAGCAGAAACATGACTTATTAGACTGTCTTTAAGCTATTGGATACGAAAATGCAATGATAAATGGAATGCAAATACACAGAATATTGAGGTTCTTATTATAAATATACTGTGCATTCAGACAGTTCCTCTATACACACACATGTACAAAGCCCTAGTTTTCAGATGGACAGATCTCTAAAGAAGCCTGAGTTTTTTTAGTTGGCAGTACTGAAGACAGAGTATATGAAAAAGACATAGACACGTGAAACAGAATTAATAGATATAAGCATGATAAACAGCAATGTGCAGTAAATTTAAAACCTATACCATGACTGTGGCAGCACAAATGATTTCAGATAAGAAGTTAAGGATTTTTCTTGATGTTCTGGATACATTTCAACTTTTTTTTTTTTTTTTAACTTAAATTCTACTTATGATTCTGCTGGGTATTGGATGAGATTAGTTCTGTGTATTGTGCACACTTTCATGGGCATTATAAACTCTGATTAATCAAGGTTTATGTAGTAATGAGAGATTTACAAATAAAAACTTTAGAAATGAAAGCACTGTAGATGATCAGGGTAGTTTTGCATGAAGGTCCAACCGCTGGTCATAACTCCCGTGTGCATGCAGCAGGGATGTATGCGATTCTCCCATCCCATGTTTATGACGAAACAATAAAGCACCAGATTTCATAATTCTACCTTCATCTACAAATCTGTACACCATTGCAAAATACAAATTTATATTCTTTGTTTCAGTTATCATTTGTAAGGCTGCAAATTGTGAAATTGTTTTGGTGGAACCTTTTCCAGTGATCTTTTAGTTATCTTTCCATAACACTCTTTTTATGAAGTTAAGCATATTATATTTCCTTGTTAATAATTTGTAAGTCAATAATTTTGTATAAAGCTCATTGTTATTCTCATATTTTTGCACAGTTGATTATTGAAGAGTAAACATATAGCAAAGTCATTGCATGAAAAACAATAAATGCATTGCAATATTGTTTGTAATTCAGTGTTTTAAGTCAAATGCAGAAATATCTAGAGCCTGTGTTCCGATTATGTTATTAAGTATTTTTGAACAACCCGTTGTAGGCTGCATGAAGTCATATAAACTTCATGAAGAATGTCTGCGACTAGAAGAGCAATGCATTCAGTTAAGTAAAAATGCAGGAATTTTTCTATTAAAAAAGTGAATTTTTTTTCAGAAGCATATCCAAATGTTTAAATATCTCACCCTCACCCCAGACCCCACCTTTGTATTCAATGTAGACATTTCCACTGTAAAGGTATTTTTTTTCTCATAGCTAGAATGATTCAGTATTCAAGCACAGGAAGAAGGGTGGGAGTTCTATATTTATCATCACAAAATTTCTACTTGTTTTTCCCTGTAAGACTTTTTGCTGATTTTGCTATTACTAAAGCTGTTGCTGACATGTACTTTGACCATTTTGTTCAAGATTTAGAGCTGCTCCTATGAGTAGGTGTGAAACAATGACCCTGATCTAGTGATCTGCAACATTACATTTTGAACTGAAAAGATGGTTACTCAAGAGGAACGAATGTGACCTAAATAGGTTACTGACACAGATATCAAGGAGTATTTCTTGGTAAAGAAAGAGTTATACAGAAAACAGGGTAGCAGTTAACTACTCTTTAGTTGGGCTGTAAGAAATTCCTTTAAGGACTCCAAAAAATTATAATTTCTACACAAGAATTTTTACATTTTTTGACTAAAAAAAAATTGAAATAACACAGGGATTTGCCATAAAGTGACATGGACAAATATCAGAAAGCCTTTGAGAATATTCAATTATTCAATATTATCAGAACTCTCTTAAATTTACACAAGTGTTTTCCACTAATGTTTATATTTTAAAGACTACCAGAAATGACAGCTTTTTGACAACGATTTTAGGTAATGCCTTTAGTGTTGGGTGTTTTGTTTTATAATATAGTGCTATGTTTAATAACATACACAATAATGTTTTATTTTGTTTTTATCTAGTCTAAAACTTACAAAAGTCCCTTTTATTAACGATTTATATAATCCAACATGCTAGTCTACTTTTGCTCATCAACACAACACATGCCTCTTCTTTAAAAGCAGTTCTGTTCCCATTGGAACTTGTGCAAATAAGTTGGTCTGAACAATAAAAAGAAAAGTTCTACATGTGGACAGCAGCAAATGCTGGGGCAACTGCATCTCTTGCAGGAGGAATGTGCACCCTGTGGAGCTCCCACTGCTGGAGAGTGGGTGATGGTAACCTGCAGGAACTGTGAGAGAAAGGGTGTATATATCTGTGTTTGTGTGTGTGTGTGTCTGTGACTAGAACTTTTGGAGATTTGCTCAAGAAGGGTGTTCAGAAATTTGAAGAAGTTAATTCATATTTTGTAAGTGTTTAGGACTGTAGTTTTTCTACTGCATGACTGATATTGATCCTAAGCACATAGTTCGTCTGATTGCCAGCTAATTATGTATCATAAAAAAATCAATAAGCTGTTTTGATCATGACTTGGTTTAAACGATGTCAGCTGAGCAGTTTGGCACTGCAACAGCACCAATTTCCCGTTTCTCCTAGCCTTCTTTTATAATTTATCATTATAGCTGTACAGATGCTCATCCACACTGCTTAGCTCTTGGCTCGTTCCTGGGAGATTCTGTTTTGTTGCAACTACTTCCACCTAAGGTAAACCTGTTGTAAAGGGTGCTGTCCCTAACTTGCGTAAGAGCATAGGAGCCAGGCAATGCTCAGTATCCATTGGGCTCTAAATGGTGCCTTCTGTAGTCTGAAAAGATGTGTTCGTTTATTTCATTTTCCATTTTAGAGTGTTAAAAACAAAGTGAAAGGTGTACTGAAGCTTACTTGGATATTCTTATGCCTGAAACTACAGCCTTTTGGAGCATTTTCTAGATTTTAGCATGAAAATTTAGGAGGTGGTGGAAGGTGAAAGACAGAGCTGGAGGACTTCGCGAGGCAGAAGGTGCCAATATTTTTGAAGTCTTATCCATGGTGACTATTTAGGGTGGTTACAGCCATGAACTGCCTCCAGAACAACATCCAGGATTTGTGCTGGAAGAAATCATTTGGTTTACTGCAAAGCCAACCCCAGTAGTAACAGTGATTAATGAAATTTGAGTGATCAGGGAACATAATTTGGTTAGTGTATGGAAAAAGCTAAGCTTTTTGACAGTGTAGAGGCTCTCTGAATCGCCTAGCTGCCATGCATGTGTCTTCTCCAGATCATATAAAATGTTGGTTTTGTGGTTTGTTTGTTTTTTTTTTCCCTCTGTATACTTTACTCAGCTATAAAATATCTGCACTGGAAATGTCAGAAAATAGATTTAGTGGGGAAGTAATGAGGAGGGACACAGGGGTGTTCTTGGGAGAATAATCCCCCAAATATTCTCACGAGGGCAACAGCCTTTTGTGCTGTCTTCTTGACTCCATAGGTTGTACCAACAAGTGCAAATACCAAGATTGGTGAGGCAGGGAGTTTGTGGGATGATGAAATTTATCTTCTGTGTGGTAGCTTTGGTTCTTCCCTTATATTTGAAGCTGTGGAGGTTTCAGAATAGATCACTTCAGGTTCTTCTCTTTATTTCTAACTGTAACTGAATCAGCAATTTCAGAAGTTAACTACACTTAAAAAATGACAGAAATGAAGGGATGTAAAATAAGTACTGAAAAACTACCAGATGGTGTTACAATCTGGACTTATTTCTATACAGAAATGCACGGGTAAATCAAAGTACTGTAACTGCAAATTGGCCTATGAGGTTGAATGTTCTGGAACATATTGAAATTCACAGGAGTGAAAAGAAGCAAACAATAATGTTAATACTTAGAAGAACTGGAAGAGAATTTTAGTGTGATGTATACGTTTAATTATCTCATTAGTCATTAGCCAGTGTATTTCATATTCCTCTGGTGAAGTAATTAACCAAGCTCCACCTTTACTCTAGAATTACACAATCACATTATCATGTTACAGAATCACAAAACAGTTGAGGTCAGAAAAGACCTCTGGAGGTCATCTGGTTCAACCCCCCTGCTCAAACAGGGACACCTATAGCCAGTTATCCAGGATCTTGTCTAGGCATTTTTTTAATATCTCAAGGATAGTGACTCCACAAAATCTCTGGGCAGGGTCATAGGCTCAGTCACCCCTCCAGTACAAAAGTATTTCCTGATGTTCAGAAGGAAACCCATATCTTTCAGTTTTTGCCTGTTGCCTCTGGTCCTGTCACTGGGCACAACTGAGAAGAACCTGTTTCTGTCCTCTATGCACTCTCCCTTCAGCTGTTTATACACATTGATGAGATCCTCCCCTTGAGCCTTCTATGGGTCGAACAGTCCCAGCTCTCTCAGCCTTTTCCTCACAATGGAGATGCTCCAGTACCTTCACCACCTTTGCAGCTCTTCTTTGGACTCTCTAGCAGCTCTTTATACCTCTTATACTGGAAAGCCCAGCACTGCACACAGCACTCCAGATGTGGCCTTGCCTGTGCTGTGGAGAAGAGAAGGATCGCCTCCCTCAACCTGCTGGCAATACTTTGCCTGAGTCAGCCCAAGATATCACTTGCCTTTTTGTGGCAATGGAACACTGCTGAGTCCTGTTCAACTTGATGGCTTCCAGGACCCACAGAAATCACAGAATGGTTGAGGTTGAAAGGGACTCCTGGAGGTCACCTTGTCCAACTCCCCTGCTCAAGCACAGTCACCTACTTATTAGTGCTCAAGCCCATGCCCTTAATTTACCGGTGTACAGGGATCCTTGGTAAGGTCCTGATTTTTCCATCTCCAGAGGCTGCATCACCCATGTAGTTTCCATTCATTTGAACTATCTGAGATGTTGGGTGGCTTGTGGTTCTTGGCACATGAGCACAATTTAGAGGGGCAAGAAGGTTGGCTGGAGTTGATGAATACTGTTTTGGCTGGGAGTATATGGGATACACATAAATAGTTTTCCAAAGATGCAATTAAATACCTCTAAATATCCCATGAGAATTGCATGCCTGAATCAACACTGATGCTTATCTTAAAGATATCTAAAGACCCTTTCAAATCTCTCTGTAACAGAAGGTGTAATGAAATGCATGCAAGATGCTTAAGACCAACCTTGGGGAGTTTCTTAATGACTTGAAATTAAGTCAGATCTGTTAAAGGAATGACAAGTATTTCCAGTGAGATCTGACCAGACTGGGAAAGAAGTAAGTTTTTTCATGGCTGAAGAGAGAAGGGATAGAGGGATAATTTCAAGCTCAGTTGGAATAAAGGTGTCAAACTGCTCAATGAAAGGCTGATAAAGAATGATCTTAAGAGCTTTACACAAAGAATATGCTGTGATCTTATCTCTAATGTTCACAAGCTATGGGTCCTGGGTGTTGTGCTTCAAGCTAGAATGGACAATTTTGATTACTACTTTGACTCTCTGACAGCAGAATTTAAGTCAGTAATTCCCAGAATATGTGAATACATGTCCTCTATACCCTTCACTCAGCAGAACAGGCCAAGCATCATGCAATGCCTCTGAAAATAGAGGTATTTTGCCCAACATTTTTTTCGGATAACTATACAGGAGAAGACTTACTCTTGATTTAGTCCCAGCCACTAGAGAGATGCACTGCATTGTGTAAATAGGGAGGTATGTAAAGTCACCTGACATGCTGCCACATGTAATTGGGGAAATTGCTGGGAACACCTCTACAGTGTATCAGGGCAAATCTTTGTCAGTGCCTTCAAGAGAAACCAGTCCCCCCATGTCTCCCTCTCTGAAGGCAGCAGATGCTTTAAAATTCACCAGGCAAGTTCTGTCATGTCTCAGACTGTGGGTCGGAGAGGGTGGCTGTGCTGTATGGCTTACTCTGCTCCCTAGGCCTGCTACCAGGGATCAAACCTGAATGTGCAATTTTCGGCATTTCCATTTATCTGAACAACTGCTATGCAGGTCTTTGCCACAGGGGGCATAAGGACCTCAGGTCCTTTTCTGTCAAACTGCATTTCAGTTGGGTGGCCCTCAGCGTATACTGGTGCCTGAGGTTGATCTTCTCCAGGTATAGGACGTGCACGTCCCCATGTTGAACTTTATGAGGTTACTTAGCATTATTTATTTAATTAAATATTATTTCTCTCTCCAGAATGTTGTGTTGTCAGCTAAAAATAACATATATATAGTTCTTAGGGTTTGAAACAGTTAATTTCAGTTTCAGTTTATTATTGTGTGAATTGAACTAAAAGTCATACTCTCTTTGTAGTTTATCAAACATATATCCAGTGATGAACTCTTGGAATATATTATCTGAAATGACTGAAAATATCTGCAACAGATAAACTAAGGCTTCTAAATCCAGTTGTCTTGTTTTCTGTTTTAAAAAGTAGTGGATTTCTTTTTTATGAACACCTATTTTTTGTCTGTTCCACTTAAGCAATCTAAAATGAAAAGTAAGTTTTAATGCACAGTTGCAACATAGACACTGAAAAAATAGTTATTCATACTGATAGCCTGCTTTCCTCTTAATTTGGTGTTCTAATTTTCTCAATATAACCCACCATGATGACAATCTCATTACTGTTAGGTTGATGACTCTGATGCAAGACACTTTTTGTTGCTGTTTATATATTCCATTATTCTTTTCCAGAGATGGTCATTGGTACACAGTCTTGAACTAAAGCTGATGGAATATTACTTGTTTATTAGTGCATTTTACAACTGAGGTAAATTATGCTATAACTGTTTCCCATTGCTAGTTAGAGAATGGCTGGGAAAACACTGGATTATACCAGCAACTATTTCTATTTAAAAACAACAACAAAAAACTCCCTCAAAAACCTAAATGTGTTAGTTTTTTGGAAAAAATTGGACTCCAGAAAGTATAAGAAAGAATACTAAAATATATTACATGCAACTGAGTAAATGTCACATTACAATAATCTATCTCAGTAAAATCACTCACGATATTTGAAAACACTGGAATTGTGTGGCTGAGACAGAACTGTTACTTAAATAGAGCAGGCAAGATTTCAAAAGACAGCTGTAGATATCTGAATAAAAGCGGTAGGCAGACAGCTGCTTGGACTGTGAGAAGCATAATTTATTTTGGCTTATCATCCTCCTGAGGTATTTTAAGGCTATGACTACATGGTTCTTTAATTTGACATAATAAATGTCCTTATGGAAAACACACAGGTGAAAAACAACTAGCACTAAAGGCAAAGAGCCTCATACAGTGGACAGATATACGATGTTATCAATAAAAAGAGTAAGATTGCAAAACGGACAGTTCATTTCTCACTTGTCAGTTCATCTTTTGTGAACATCTACTTGTCTCAGGAGTAATAACAGCATGTTTAAGCTCCTGCTTCATAGGGGCTGCTCCCAGAGCCAGACTGGGACTGTGGACATCCCTGGTCTGTGGTGTTAGCTACTGGAACCAGTCAGGTCTTTAACCTCCAGCCACTGGGGCTGCGTCCCAAAAAAACAGATGCTGGGGGGGACCAATGTAAGTGAGTAGGGCAGAGGGGCTGTGCTGGTCCTCGGGGGATCTGCAAATGTGCGTGTGCTTGTGAACCTGGAGAGGGTGGTGCGTGTGCCACACTAGTGACCTTCTGCCTCTGCCAGTCGAAGAGGAGGAGGGAATGTGGGTGCCTGTGCAAATCCTGAATGTGGGGGCTGCTGGAGGCAGTGCCTTGTCTGTGGCCACCTGTGTAACTGGCCGTATCCATGTCCTGTGTCTGTCTGTGCCTGTCTCTGGGACAGACACTTCACTACTGGTTGAAACCACTAATGGGAAAATAGCAGACGGATGCACTCCTCAGCCCAAGCAGACACACCCTGGCTGCCAAGAGGCACCAGCCTGGGCTCCAGCAACTGGGCAGGAGGGTCCTGGCCTGAGATGGCTGGAGCCAGTGGCTGTTCCAAACTTCCTTAACAGTTTGTAAGCATGAGACTATTTACTTACATTCTAATATCTGAATAGGAATAAGAAAACATACTATTTTCTTATTAAAAAAAAAAGTCTTAAAAAATGCATTATGATGTATCACTAAATGCAGGAAGCCTGAGCCATTAATTCATTTGCATGCTGCATTAAGTACAGTACAATGCAATACCTAAGCACAGCACATAAGGTGGTGTGTTTTACTATGCTACAGCCTCAAACTTTTAAGACAACACCTCAATAATTCATATTACTTATATATATATGAATATATGTACACATACATCCACGCATACTTAAAAGAATTCAAAAGTACACTGGGAAGAATATTCTGTAATAAACACATTGGACATTTTTTTCCTTTTTTTGCTTTAAAAAGAAAATACTATACTTTCTTGAGTAGGTTTTGCTGTTTGTACACTATACGAATACAAGGATTATAAGCACTCACATTCTTAAAATTAAACTCAGTTACTGTACATTGCATATTGTGAATGAAAATGTAAGTAAGGCATAGTTAAGATGTTTTCTCAAGATAGATAGTTATGTACATCAAATTAATAGATAATGAATGCTCTCAAGTATTTTATGTATGTGCAGACAAAGTGGTTTGTAGTAATTTCCACAACTTGCAAAATGCCACAAAAAATCTTGATAATTTTACTTTTTTTTTTAATTCACACTAAACTGAAGATGAAGGAGGCAGATACATTTTCAAGTTATAGACATCTCAGACACGTATTTTAAACAGCAAGAAGAATTACCTAAGAGGAAGAACAAGCCCTTTCCCTATTTTTTGTCTTTATTTACAATATTTACAAAAGGCTGTACAATATTTCTTTCAGTATATAAAAAGTATGCCTATAGGAGAATGAAAAATATAAAATTAAAATAAGTTTAAGTGAAGTGTGCTCTGACAAAATAAAAAAGCCCAGTAAAATAAGGACATCTTTGAATCACCAGAGCAAAATAGTATCTTCATGTAGCTATGTTAGATGACATTCTTGTGAAGCAATGATATATAAGTAATAAACCACATTTACAAAGAGAGTAGATTTAGATTAGATATAGGGAAGAAATTCTTCACCATGTGGGTGGTGAGGTACTAGAACAGGTTGCCCAATGAGTTGTGGTTGCCGCATCCCTGGAAGTGTTCAAGGCAAGGCTGGATGGGGCTTTGAGCAACCTGGTCTAGTGGAAGGTGACCCTGCCTACGGCAGGGGTGGCAGAACTAGGTGATCTTTAAGGTCACTTCCAACCCAAACATTTATATGATTCCGTGATCCTCCTAAAACACATCTAAATAATAATGAAAGGACTTTTAATATTGCTTGATAAAGACTAATGATGCACCTCACTTATTCACCAACAGAGCAAATTTTGTCATAGGTTTTATATCTAGACATAAGTGTAATGAAAAACACACATTTAATATCAATCTTTCAGCAAATCAACTCTTCCTTCTCTTTTTTAATGACATTTTACATTTTTATGGAAGAGTTTCTTGCTCACATAATTTTTCATTTATTTTTCCCTTGTATTTATGTAAGACTGTAAATAATGAACTATTCTAAGACTTTGATGAACTAATCTAGGGCTATTCCAAATGTAAGATATACCAGAGGTTTGGATCATGGTTAGCCTGACACTTTCATTTTCTTTTGTTTTCTTTTTCTGCAGATCTCCTTGTCCCTTATTATTCTACCTGCTAGCTAGTTGTGCTGGTTTGACTGAAAATGGTTTAATTTTCTTCATGCAGTTAGAAACTTTTCTTTTTCACAGCTAGCACAGTCACCATTTGGACTTAGTTTGAGAACAAGAGATAACACCCTGGGACAGAGTTAATATTTTTAATTGTTCTGGTCTGAGAGCCAATGACATTCTGAGTGCTCTGCCCACAGGTGAGAGCCATCGAGGAATAGGGGGCATGGATGGGGCAGAGCTTGACTGACATTCAGGCTGATCAATAAGAATATTCCATCCCATTAGCATCATGATTCCTATTTAAGGAGAGTCGGGATCTTCTGGTCTCTCTCTCATTTTCTCTTAGCTTTATTCGCTCTTTTTGTTGGAGCTGGAGGAGTTCTGTTTGGGACGTTTAGATTGGCTTTTGCCATCCTGCCATTTTGCAGAGGCCTCTAGGCCTTTCTGCCTTTTTTTTCCTTTTTTCTCTCTTTGGGATCAGCTGTTTGGGACCAGGTGCTGCTTCATGAGACTGGATGCTTGGTGTGGATGGAGTTTGTGAGGAATTGCATTGAGTAGCTTTTATATGCTATTTCTATTATATACGTATATATATAGTACAGTATATATATATTTACTAGTAGTGTTTTAGTATTTCGTTATTTTATTAAACTGTGTTCATCTCAATCCAAGTTTTTCCCTTCCCTTTCAATTCTGCCCCCTGTTTGGTGGGTGGGGAGGGGGATAAGTGAGCGGCTATCGTGGTTATATTGCTAGCTTGGGTTAAGCCACACCACTAGTGAGACAGGTTAGAAAAGCTCATCAGAGATCAATCAGTATTCTGCCATCAGTATAACACTGCTCAATTATTTATACCAATCTCCTCTTGCTGTGCAAGTATATTTTCCACATGATAATTTTCCAAAGCACTGTCTAATATATAGACCATATATATCATATTCTGTCACATGGCTTTTGTTCTGCATTTGGGATTCCAAGATGGCTGCAATAAGTCAGTGTTTTACTATTCTTACAAGTTGGTGTATGTGCAGTTCTTGCATTTACTCATTTATTTCAGTCTAGCACCCTCCTTTATATGTAGACTTAGACAGATTTTGTATACTACTAGATTATTAAATCCTGCTAATCGGAATTACAGAAGTCAGTGTAATGATATGAATGGGTAATGTGAATGGAACTTCGTCAGAAGTATATACATCTAATCTATTAATACATCTCATTCTATGAATGTAAAAATATAGTGAAAATCTGTTTCTCATATATGCCTTTTAAAATAAATAAATAACAAAGGTGTGTGGAACCAAATATTTAAATGAGGTTTTGTACATTTAGAAAATTTTTTAAAATTACATAACTTCCTTCCTGTGAATTCTATCCAGCTACTACTATGCTGCATTAGCTTTTCGCATGTCAGGCATAATCACTGACTGCTGGAGTTTTATTGTCACCTCTTTTTTTATGGAAAGGAAGATAACTACACAACAGATTACAAAACAAACTTGATTTAGCATGCTAGGCTACTTTTTATGTTATGGTGCATATAAGCTTCAAATAATTTAATAATACTAGCACTTAGCCACTGTTTTATATGCTAGCTAATAAATTGCTAATTTCCTCAGCTCATCTAGTTCTTATATGTAACTATTTCATATTTGGTAGCAAGCACCAGGAGGCATTAAAAATACATAATTGTGCAACTCAGTCATCCATGTCAGCATTTAAGTGGAGGAAGTTGTGGGTAAAAAAAAAATAAGAAGAGATAGTACAGTATCAGCATCATCTCACGGCCCAAATATTGAAGTGTGCTTTATGGACTCAGTGACTTTTAAAAGCTTGCAACCAGCACTCAGGTCTCCTGAACTGACATGTGGAAGCAAGACTCACTGGGCGTAAAAGCTAGTCAAGGACACAGCAGCATCGCAAGACGGATGAGCTGAGCAGATGCAAGTCGAGGCCACACAACTGCAGATCCTGAATTATCCAGAATGTCACATTGGCTGTAAAAGCAGCTCCTACTATGCACATGCTGCTATGCCATTCCAGGCCCCCTCACAAAGCAGTTTTTTTTCTGCTGTAAATGCATATAAGCTCCATTACTTTTCTTTTCAGTCAGTTTGCATTGACAGAGGGCTGAACCTCTGTCACGCTGCATTCCCTCCTGCTGCTATAGAAATGAACTGGTTCTGCCTGACCTGAATGTGTAAAATAGGCTGTGTGTTGACGCTGCAATGGTGCTGAACTCTGTGCTGTCCCCCTAAATACTTCTATATTTTGACTTGCTGTACGAGCAAGGAACAGATCTGTATAGAAAGCCAGAAGAAATACAGCTGCACCTAGATTAGGTTTATGGTCATTTCTACCACCTGAATACTTAAAGTGTTTATCATAAATTGTCCTAAGTAAGAGAAAATTTGTATTTGAGGTATTTTATGGTCCAAAGGCAATTTTCTGTACAAATCCATGCCTAACATTTAGCTACACAAACATTTACAACTGTTAAAAGAACAAAAATAATCCACAGCTGTAATAAGAAAATATACATATTGGTTCTTTCCTCAACATTCTCCTATTCTCTCAAAATTTCTTTTTCACACAAGCACAGATGTCACACATCTTTCTCATTGGTGTAACTTTATAGGAAAAAAACTTGCAATGTCCTTTTACAGATGATACTGCCACAGCTATTTAGTGAAAAAACCCTGCAATAACTATATCTAGAAACAGAGTTGTGAAATGCTGAAGATCTAATTTTATATTGTACTTTTTTTTTAGAGTGTAATATATTTTATATTAGAACTAATTTTTCTGAAGGAATATTCTTCAGTCTAAATATGGATATGAAAATGCAAGAAACTGTAGAATTATTAGTGAATTTCAAGAAAAAAAACAATATTTCTGAGTATATAGGCTTATAACACAGCTAGCTTTTAGTTCAAATGTTTTATTTCATTCCACTCAAGAAATCAGTGGAACAGACTTCTTGCCAGAGATTAAAGCACATTATCATAATTCTTATTCCCAAGAAATAACAACAAAATAATAAAATTTCCACTGTTTCCTACTTTTAAAAATGGGGATAACTTCACCTTCCTTTAGCTGTTGACAAAAGAGTAATCTAGTTTAAGATAGTTGTCTAGTTTTTTTCTCTATAATATTGATAAATTTCTGCATTGGAAGACCATGGATATTGCATAATATTTCAGACGGAATACACTGCATAACAAAGTGCCTTTTTTCATCGATTAGAAAAGGTTTATATATGTTTGACTTATAAATGGAACATAATTTCTAGAAAGCAAAAACTAAGGTAAATGAATGTCACCGTCTGTTAAAATTCTTTCTGGAAATTATAATCATTTTGAACAAAGAATGAACACAAAACTCAGTTTCTTTTCTCTAACAGTATAATACTTTTCCTTAAATAACAGTAGATTTTAACTGGACCAAAGGTCTTGGCAGCATTTCTTGACTGATTTAGACACTTCCAGCCAGTTTCTGGAATACAAAGTTATTGCAGTATTTTCTAATAAAGAAAATGCAAAATATGGCTTTTATAAAGTAAGTAATAACCTCTAATACCTTTGTTGTTATCCATTCCTCCAACAGCATAAAGTGTCCCAACTGTAGATTTTCTAGGTTTAGTTCTTGGACTTTGCATGAGAGTTCTTCTCTCTGGTAAAAGATGGTATTTCATGGCTTCCAGAATAAGCTTTTGGCATTCTAGGTCATCCTTAAAAAGCACATGGTTTTCTAGGTCAGCCAATATCTGTGAATGATACAATCATGAATGAAAAATGTTAGGAATTTGTAGAAAAGCAATACCATGCAATGAGAGATCACAAAATTCGTATCATAAGTATACTACTTCATTGTAGAATACAGATGTTTGCAGGGCTACTTTTCTTAGAGAAGGAACAGGAAGTAAATAATTAGTTGATTTTTAAAAGACAACTTTTAGATCAGTGTTTCACCATCCCCTAAGACTACAGTCTGACAACCCTCATACTGATGACATTGAAGAATATTAGGTATTGACCTGCAGGCTACAGACTGACTTACTTTTAATGTTTTCCAACATAATGCTGAAAGGATCCAAAGGCGTCTCTTTGCAAGCATCTTGAATGTGAAGTCATATAACATAACAACATTCTACAGTATTTTACGTAACACTCCTTATTTCTAAAACCAAATGAACAAAAAAACCCCTAAAACCAAAAACAACAACTACAAAGACAAAACCAAAGGAACCTGCTTGTGCAAAATTTGAATCTATTGTTCTGCTGTATTATCGGAAAAAATTAAGGATTAATAATCCAGATAATGTACCTATCTTTACAATTAGCATAAAAAATCCCCCTATAATCAGTAGTGACCAAGTGAGATGTTCAGTGCACACAGCTGGAAGAATATTCTGTTACTTTTCCAAGGAAGAAGGCTGCAAGTTTTAAGTGTTTGATTCACTTTCCTGTATGTACCTGTCTATTGGCTTTTGAGATGCTGTAAATCACCCTATAAATTTTCAACATCCCATTGGACTAAGCAACTTGGTCTAACCTCTTAGCTGACACAGCTTTGAGTGGGAGGTTGGACTAGAGACCTCCTGAGGTCTTCTCCCACTGGAATGATTCTGTGATTCTCTACTCCTACTGATGTCAGGCTGGAAGAGTGCAATGCTTATGCAGATTTTGTGCTGTACCTGCCAGACCCATGTAGATATTTCAGATATCCTAAGGCATCAGAATTCAAACTCTCAATGTTTATGTTTAGGCAGCAGAGTATTACCTCTAGATGCTGATCCTTACATTCTGCTGACTATCAAATTAGAGTAGGTTTTAATTGCATATGGCAGCGTATCTGTACAAACTGGTAGATTTCTAGGTCTTATAGAACATCTGCTTGGGAGACTGAATCATTTTCGGAGAAGTAGCTGAAGGCCAGGAAGCAAGTTAATTTTAATTTCCAGAGTCTATGAGGAAGTATCTTCCTTATGGACACATATATGCAAACCCATGCAAACTGCTTTGCAGTTGCCTAAACACAGGCATCTAGATTCCTTTTAAGGACTCTCAGCTACTTCATCCGGATTTCAACAGCTGCTGAAGAATGCATGAATGTCCCTAGCTAGGGTCAGTACAAGAACAGTAGAACAACCACTTGATTTGTCACTATATTTCTTAATCTAAGTTCTGGACCAGGAAAACTGAGCCTATGATTAAAGTCCAATTATTTTCAATTTTATTTACTTTCCCTAGTGTGTAGAGGAAAATATAATTATCAGGAAGGTATTTAAGCTATTATTTTTAATAACTTCCAAAGAATGTATTCTAATAATCTTGTCATCCATTATATCAACGCAAGGGCTCAGAAATTTCAGATTATCAAGAAATAAAAACCAAGCATTTTTGTATGCTAGGTACGATAAGGATCTGTGTGCATGTGTGTGTCTGTGCTTTGGTGTTGGTTATTATGCAATTAATGTTACTAAATAAGAATATTAAAGTATCCTAATAAGAAACGGTATTAAGTATATTTCATAATACTAGGTTAATTTATATTTTATAATAAGATTTTTAATACAACCTTTCTGTGGGTTTTTTGTGAGCATGTTCAGGGTTTAGGCAGGATGATTAGTTCTCTTGCAAATGATTTAACGTACATTTAGGACCACTGAACCAAACAGTATATTCTGACAACAATTAATTTAACACAATATAGGCACGAGAAAGCTGAGAAATCAATTTATCAGTTTCTCTTGCACAAATTTGAGGTAATACAATAATCTATCTGTACTTCCTGATGCTTAATGGAATTAATGGAATTGGTGACAAGGTTTTTAATGGCAAACTTGTTACATCAGTGAGGATCAAAGTCCAACAGTCATATTTGGCAACTTTCTATCAGAGAGCTACTTCCTTATTCTGATGTTCCAAACTGTGCCTAGGCTCTTAAAGCAAATATTTATCTCTATGAGATCTTCTAACTGAGTTTTCAGGTGCTTCAAATAAAGAAGTATTGATCAGTGAACACTGTCTGTTCCAAAATTCTGAGATTTCATGTACGAACCACAAATAAAGGCAGAATCTCATTTTTTTCTCTTAGAAATTAATCCTAGAGTTAAAAATAAATAAACAAAACTTTAAAAACATACAGAAATCTGTTTTCATTTCTCTCAAAAAAGAAAAAAAAAGTTCTCAATGGCCAGATAATTTTATTAAAAAAACCCAACCAAACAACTAACTAACAAAAAACAACTAACTAACCAAAAAAGTAACAGCAAAAATAAAAATAAAATGAAATGAAAGAAAATCTTATGGATTATTCCAAAGCCTTTTCCCAACTATGAAGATATGGGAAAAATAATTTTCGGAAAATTATTCATCCCTCCCTCCTACGTACTTATTTTAACACATGAGCTGACTTGTGATAAGCACTCTATCTCTGAATATCCTAACGGCTAAACTCTGTGAGGAAAAAAAGAAAAAAAAGAAGTTGAAATTAAAGCTGCAGTTTAGAAACAAAGTCATATAGAGCTGACAGTTTCATGTTGTATAAATGTTTTTCTACTTCATAGTTATCTTTTCTTATTACATCAAAATAATCAATATATTTTAATTAAATCAGGATGGACTTGATCAGGAAATTCAGTTAATAAGGATGTTTCCCTGGAAACCACATTATGTTTAGCTTGCTCTTCCATGCCTACGACATACATCATTAAGAGAGAATTGTATCTAACACTAAATGAAGATTTCTGGGTTTTGTAACCCACAGAAACTTACAGAGCTGTTGCTTCTCAGAAGACGCATGTCATTGCTACTTTAGCATAGTTACTTCTAGTACTGCTAGAACTTCTCAGACTAGCAGTATCCTGAGAATTTTTAGCAACTTTGTGTCATCACGCTTCTCATCTTCTCCAGTTAAAACCCCCACCAAGGCCTTTCTGAGCTGTATTTCTAAATTACTTTCAACACCATCCTGCAGAGAGCAAGCATGCTTCAACTCTAGGTGAACCTGCTTTAGCAGGTGGGTTGGACTTGATGAGCTCCAGAGGTCCCTTCCAACCCCAACCATTCTGTGACTCTGTGATTCTGTAACTCAGTGAAGCACATCCAATTCGAGATGTGGAGTGAAAAGAACTCAAGTACTGCCAAAGAGGAAAGTCAACTCCAATGAGCACCAAAGGAGTTTGGTACTGGTGCAGTGACAGATGGTGGATGCACCATGGGACTGCACCCTTATTGCTGCCTTGCTCTGACCTCCAGCTCCAGTCTTCCTTCCTTGGGGAGCATCTCTACTTCTGCTGCTTTCTGACAGATGTCCCACAGCCCCTCTTTTATCCTATTGATTTGTAGCTACAATGCTGTTTACAGTATTAGTGATTTGATTACTTGATTTTCATGATATCAGGTTAAATCTCAGTTATTCTATATAAATGATCAACTGACAGATGGGGTAGGTCTCATTTTCCCCTGTTGAAAGTGTGGCATCTAGGATGAAATTCAGCCACTACTAGAGAAAAAGAGGATACCTCCTGCCTGACAAGGAAATAATCACTCTCTCCTGCACCCCACTCTTGGAAGAGCCTACAAGACAATGGCAGAGCCAGAGAACTGCCTCACCAAAACATTCATAGTATCTCCATCCTTCTGAAGACAAACAGAACACATCCAGGTTATTTAGGTAGAACTTTCTATCTTGTGAAAAGTGTGAGCTGTGACAAAATTTGCTCAGTCAGGGTGAACTAAACCTCAAATTCCACCACTTTGGTATGTGCCTCAGACACAGTAGTTACCCAAATGGGGAGAGGAGGAAACAGGTGTTCCTGCAGGACAGTGTTCCTCCAGGACAGGTGTCAGGGCTATAAAACTGAACAAAGTGAGAAAGTGTTCCCTGCATGCCAAAGTAAGATACTAAGCACCTGCAAAAGTTTTTATCTTCTCTTTTATTCAAAGCCATAGTGCCAAAAAGGGCACAGCACCATTGAAAATCATGCTTATGTGTTCTCTATTTGCCCATGTCTATTTATCGTGATTTAGAATCCTGAATAGCCCTTAACAAAACATAATTATTCTCTACCCTGAACAGTATTAAATTTCAAAACCCAAACACGTTAGTTTTATCATAGACAGAAAGCAACTTCCAGTTCTTTAAAAATTTTCCCAGTTTCTGGATACATTCTCCCTGTAAAAAACCTTAGAGTCCTGTGTCCTCAGAAACTTACATGCCAATGTTATGTGGTACCCAGGATTAGTCTTATCTTAATAGTATTAATAATCATAACAGAAGAACAAAAAGCTTAAAATCCCTTAAATGAACTGTGAGTAAATGAAATGTGGATTTTTATGGCACGTTTTGCTTAACAAAGCTCATGAGTCTCTTTCTTGATCCAAAATGCATCTGAAATCACTTGACAACCTTGAGTCAGAGAAGCACATTACCATATGAAACAAAAATCTGAAGAAGGAATGACCTAAAGTTTTCTTATTGAATGGTTTTCAAAAGAGATATTTGATTAGCCTTCGTTGCCCTTTTATGTGTCTTCTCTGTACGGATTTGTTACAGCTGGTTATTGATGATGATCAGGGTAATGCAGCTACCAGGAAAGAATAGAGGCTTCTGAAATGTAAGGTCATGATTGTTCTTTGTACAGATTAAAATGAAAAACAAATAAAAGGTTTGTATGAATTCCTGGTAAGTATATATATATAAAAAAACTGCTTTAAAACTATTAAAAAAAATTCTCAGTCCACTTTCAAAGTCTTACCATGCTTATGCTGTTGTAGCTCTTTAGCCAGAACTCTGATTAGAATAATTTTTGTCTGTCTAAAGGTGGCAGATGAAGCCATTATTCCTACATCATTTAATTGGTCAACTAATGGAAGTATTTTAGTTACCTGACGTAGTGAAAGGACTAAATTTGTTGACACTTTGTACTTTCTGTCTATAAGACAACTGCAAGAAATGCTGGTAAATACTACCGTTACTGCAGATTTCAACTTAGTTCATTGTTATTCTGATTAAAGTTCTATATACCAATTCTTAAAAATATCAGTTAGGCTATTTATGTTCCACTGCAAACATGAAGAAAAAAAAGAAAAAGTCCCCCATAAAATGCTACTTGTTTTTTACAAACCAAATAATCTCTGAGATACTTCTGTTGGATAAAAACCCTACTGTAATAAAGACTTATTGTTTAATAGTGTTTAAGCTTCATATCCTTATTTAAAATGTTTTGAATCTATGTGATTAAAAAATAGTGAGTTAATTACTTTCTTTTTTTTTGTTTGTTTTATCTTAAGTGTTTCTTGAAATGCTCCATTTTTGAAAAAATCATGTAGACTTCCTTGAGAGAGCTGAATGTAGGTTCTGCAACTGGCAGCTGATCTGCAATTGTCATGTACAGTTTTCATAGGTAAATTGATCTTGGAGACAGTATGTTTCTCAGGACAATTCTGCAATGATTGTAAATAGTTTTCTTATTATTTTTTTTCCCAAGAACAGCCTGATGTCAGACTTAATTATTGCCACTTAAACTAGAGCTTATAGGTAGAAACAACAGTATACTGAGCTAATATCATTAACAGCATACCAAATGGATCTACTTCTGTATGAATACATTTGGTCATGCATCAATTAATTCAGGGTTCTGGCTGAATTGAAATATCCATGTCTTCTCTAGGATTAAAATGATGGCTGATGTGAACAAGATCTTTGGTTTAGTCCACATGCATTGAATAGATATCAGCCATTATTAAAAACTTAAATGAAATTGATGGCAGATAATTTAAATGCTAATCTCCCTAAGAAGGTTTAAATCAGGAATAACAGGGTTTCATTTAAATTGTGATTTCATATTATTGTGAACCTCGTTCAAAACTAGCTAGAGAAGAATGAATGCTGCTCATCATGATCTAGGTAATAAAGCAGTTTAACTTTCTTTTCTAGAAGTGATGGAAGTTTTCTGTTTGTCTGTTTTTCATTAAAAGTCCAATAAGATTGAGAAATGAAATGGCATATGAAAGGTGTTGCCTTTTTTCTGGAAGGCATGAGAGGTTTTGCTCAAATTAATTTGATTCGTCTGATATAGAGTCCTAACTTTTTATCTAGATTAACACATTCCAGATGATTCCCAAACCTCACTATGTTAAGCTTTATCCTAATAATTTTATCTACTTAGTGTCACAAAATATAGTAGGAAAATCACACTGAAAACAAACATAATATGGATAGAGAAAACTCAGCACCTCCTGCTAAGAAGTATGATGCTATAAGTAATCTTGAGTTAACTAGTTACTAATTAGTTTTCACAAACATTTTTAAGAGGCCATGTAAGTTTTTCACATTTACGGTGATTATGTACCAGACATTATAAGCAGACTCAATTGAATTATTTGACTCCCTGACATATACCCAAGAACAAAAGTGTACATGCAAACACTCTTTGCAGGGCTCAGAAAGGTGCATGAATAGGCTTCCATTGACAAGAGACACAACATCAAAAATAATTATCAAACTCTGCCTACCTAGTATGTCAAAATAAAATATGTTATTTTCCTTTTCTACTATCTCTTCCATAGACAAAGCCTTGAAAACATATACATAATACTCTATATATTACAAAAAGGAAAACGAATAGGATTTTTTCTTTTTTTTTTTTTTTCCTCCAAGACAGAAAGCGTTTTCCATGAAAAAAACTGAACTTTCAAATTAACAGTTTTTTGGGGTTTGGGCTGATATCTTCAGCATCAAAACTTTTTACAAAACATGTTTTTTTGTTTGGCTGGTTATTTTTTTAGTGGGTGATTTGTTTGTTTATGTTTTCTGCAGAACATATATCACAGTTTTTAATAATTTTTCTTACTTCTCCTGTTTCATTTGAAAATGTACAGCCCATTTTCTGACCAGCTTCTCCAATACAAAGATCCTTACTGCATAGTTTTTTGCACAAAGGTGCCTATACGTTTGAAAAAGTTGATAAAAGCATCTCAGAATCAACAGTTCTCCAATACTATGGGTTAGTTCTAAAATAATTTTCTTTCTTTGTCCAAGGTAAAAATGGAAGACAGCTGTGAAATTAATTACAGAAATGTACTGAGGAATGGAGCTAAAGTTTGGCTTGCTTCTTCCAATTTCACTTTAATTTTTGCTCTCAAAAAATTTAGTGAATTTGCTGCTTAACATCTGTACTTGAAAATAAGCAAGTACAATTTAAGTAAGCAAGAATTATGGCTCTCTTGACAATGCAAGATATTAATTTAAATGTGAGTATTAAAACTTAAAATGGTTTCCACTAATATTACTATTAACTATTCTCAAGTAAAACAAGTAAGATATTTCAGTCATCAGCAATATTTTCTGAAAAGAAAAAATATTTTTATTCATAACAAGTTATTTTTTCATGAAAAAATACTGACAGCAAGAATGAGAACAGCACATTTGCACTGTTTATACTGAAAGTATTCAGGGCTATGTTTAAGCATGCATTATTACCATGTTTAAAAATTATATTCAGAGAACAACAATATAGCAAAAGAAAACTTTTCCATTTCAATTAAAATTTAGAGTAGTGCTTAGAAAAAGACATCAGAAATTATATATGAATTTGAAAATTGTGCCAGTTTTGTACAAAACCAATTAATTTTGCATAACAAAATGAACAACTTCAGGAATCATATAATTATTAATTTCTTCCAAATACATTTTAACACTTCTTTTAATTTTAAATTAGTATATTTTGAAAGGAAAATAAAAATGTACTTCAGTCATAAAATTATTTTCCACCATTTTTTGTGTCTTTGAGGATATGCTAAGGTATTACCAACAATGTTATTCTTTATCCAGCCCTTGATTCTCAAAGAGATTTTAACTAAGGTAGATTAAATCACCTAAATATTCCCTCAGTCTCTCCTTTAAGCCTTTTAGAAAATGCAAAGTTTGTTTTCTTATCTGGACTCCCAAATGTAGAGATCACAAGGTCGTGAACTGATCATGTATGGAGCTGAAGTTTAAACCCCTTTTCTAAATTAAATTTTATCCAACTGAACCTTAGTGATATTACGTAAAGAACTTTTTGTTTTGCTGGAATTGCATGAATTGAGCTAAATCCAACATAATCATCTGCTTTACTCACTTGATAGTTTTGTAATTAGGAGGCTTACACTGAAATTTAAAAAAAATGCTTATACCTAACTTATCAAGTTTTTACTTGTTTTTCAAACAACTATTGTCTTAGAAATACATTGTCTTAGGAATAAAATAATGAAATGTCTTTGCAATTAATAAGTTCTTTAGTCTAGCATGTCTCATTTTGCTTTGTTTTCTACCATTTTCTTTCAGCTCATTTAATGTTCTGGATCTGCTTGGAATTCTTTCTCACTTATTCATGCTTAATTAATGATTTTCGTAAACCTGTTTTAGCTCAGAGATGATTTCTATGCATTTTTCTACAGTAACACAAATATTCAGTACATGAAAATCAATATTTGTGTTGCTCATGGAATTAATTATTCATTATGTGTGAGTTAGTCAAGGCAGCTGCTTCAACCAACTCACTATACTAAGAGACTATACTAAATCCCTCTGATTTTTATATTCTCAGAGAAAGGTAATTTTCTCCCCAGCAATGAGATGCATCAGACTTCAGGATCTTTAAGAAACTCTAGGCTAGTTCTTTCTTGAAACATACTGCTAATAATTTCTGTCACAATCTACATTAAGATTTACCACTTAGACACAACAGGCTTTCATTACACTGTAAGTCTGTGATCTGTGTATGCATGCAGGTGATAATGTATTGCAAAGAAATCAGTCACACAGCAATAATAGTGTATGGTTGTGGACTGGAATTTTTGAAAGAAATCTGATTGTGTTTTCTGTCTAACAACTGAACTCTGACACCTACTAAGCTGATATTTTTGGTGATCACAGTCACTGGCAGAGGAAATGTATTCAGTGTTTAATTGATGTGTAATTTCAGCTTTTTCCTCACATGCTTAAAATAATTTCATACTCAGAAGAAAGTTTAAACTGGTCTTCTACCCTTCAGTCATAATCCTGAGTCCTCATTATCCCTTCCCAACATTAGGGTACAAAAAGCAAAACAAACCAAAAATAAGATAGCATAGTTTAAGTTTGTTTTCCTTAACCTATCATTAGGATACCAAAATGAATACATTAGATAAACAAATAATCATACACTTACACATTCTCTAAGGTTTCACCTTTGGTATAAAAATGAAGAAACTTGATTTTTTTCCCAACTCTCTTGAATAAACTAAGTAATGGAATTGGAATATTCATTGGTAACATCTGTGGAAAGTAATTAAACTGTGGTGTTTAATGCACCACTAATGCTTTCCCAAACCTTATGATTTAATGAGCCCATTTATTAAATTCTTCAATATTATTTCCTATAAGTGGTCCCTTGTTATTATTTATCATACTGTTTGAATTTTAATTTTAACTTAATTTATAAATATACCCACACTTTTTTGGCATACATACTGACCTTTGTTGGACTACTAGTACTACCGGACCTGTCTTTGAAACTCTTAGTAATTTGACCAATTCACTTATCACCCTGACGTGTTACTGTTTCAAGTGTGATTCAGTTTAGGAAAACAGTAATTGTTTTATTCCCCTCCCCAGCCAGCCTTTGCCTCTAGTGGTGTCTCTTCACAATTTTATCCATCTATGCATTTTACATAGTGGCAGAAATAAGGAGAGCAAAAGCTAAGATACAAGCTTTTTACACAATTATAGTGATGCAGAGATCAACATTTAACCTCATCATGGTAGGTTCTCAGGTAAATGAAGAAAAATCTCGTTATTTCAAGATAAATGCCTTCTTAAAGCAAATACCTATCTCATATGTTCGATGTTTACTTTCCAGATGTCTGAAGTTAGATGAGATGAATCTCAGAGTATTTGTATTTGTTCTTCTCTAATCCTTGAGGAAAAAAAGTAATATCATAATCCTGAGACCCATGCATGTTTTGCAATAGTGTTAAAATGCTACATAAGAAATAAGAAAAGTTCTAAAGGTCAAATTGCATTCATAAGGAAGACAATTAAAAAAAAAAAAAGACACTAAATAAAAAAAGGACAGAAAATAAAAAAAAAAATCCAACACTAGAGGTAACACCCAACACTAGAGGTAACAGAAAGGTTGAACTATGACAAAATATTCTTATTTTCTGGTCTCCTTTTGTTCAAAGGCATATATTTTTATTTGAAGCTCCTCTGAATCAAATTACTTTTTTTTTTCTTTTGAAAGTGATAAATTGAGTAGAAGATTAGGTATGACAGATGCCCACAAATGGAACACAAATGTTATTCAGTCAATAACAGGTAATAGCCTACATTTGAAAATTACTAGTTTTTATTTTTAACTGTAGATAACTGAAGTCTACCAAAAGTGATGTCATTTTCATAAAACTCCTATAAGAGAGTAAGCATGAAGAAATGAAATACAAAAGAAGCATCTTTCCCCTTAATAATGTTCTTCTTTTTCAAATAGGATCTTCAAGTCTCAGAAACAAGTAAAAAGGATGGATAAGAAATCCTCATATGAAAAGCTGTGTGGTGCAATTGACACACTGGATGGAAGGGATGCCATTCAGAGACACCTGGACATGTCTGAGAGGTGGGACCATGCAAAGCTCATGAAGTTCCACAGGGCCAAGTGCAAAGTCCAGCACATGGGTCAGGTCAATCCCAAGCACAAATACAGACTGGGTGGAAAATGGATTGAGAGCAGCTCTGAGGAGGAGGATTTGGGGTTGTTGGTTGAGGAGAAGCTCAACATGACCCAACAATGTGAGCTTGCAGCCTAGAAAGCCAACCGTATCTTGGGCTGTATCAAAAGAAGCATCACCAGTGGGTCAAGGGAGGTGATTCTTTCCCTCTGCTCTGTTCTCCTGAGACCCCACCTGGAGTATTGCATGCAGCTCTGGATACCCCTATATAAGGAGGACATAGAGTTGTCAGAGTGAGTGCAGAGGAGGGCCATGAAGATCATCAGAGGGCTGAAGCACCTCTCCTACGAAGATAAGCTGAGAGACTTCGGGTTATTCAGTCTGGAGAAGAGAAGGCTCTGTGGAGACCTTATAGTGGCCTTTCAGTACCTAAAAGGAGCCTACAAGGCAGGTGGAGAGGGACTTTTTACAAGGGCATGTGATGACAGGACAAGGGGTAACATCTTTAAACTGAAAGACGATAGATTTAGATTAGATAGAAGGAAGAAATTCTTCACCACAAGAATGGTGAGGCACTGGAACAGGCTGCCCAGAGAAGGTGTGGCTGCCCCATCCCTGGAAGTGTTCAAGGCCAGGCTAGACAGGGCTTTGAGCAACCTCGTCTAGCGGAAGGCGTCCCTGCCCATGGCAGGGGTGGCAGAACTAGGTGATCTTTAAGGTGGCTTCCAACCCAAACATTTATATGAATCTGTGATCCTTCTAAAACACATCTAAATAATAAGCTATACAGAGGAATATAGAGATTATCCTACAAGCTTGACTGAACTATCCTATTTTTATGGACTGACAAGTTACTAATTCTCAATGTAATTAATTTATTTCTATTTACTTGAAGTCAACATAAAAATTACATTACAAACATTGTCAAACTTCCTCACATTACCAAATTTATATTATTCTGCTATCAGCTGACATTCAAATAGAGTTATTGCTTAATTCACTTGCATAAAACTAGCATATAGCACCATCTGAGATGCCACATGGCATCTAAGAATCCACACAGGGCCAGCAAATAAGGCACTGGATTCATGTGGGAGCGCTTCCAGAAAATTTGCTGGGAGCCAGGCAGCATGATAATCCATGGCACTTCTCAAATCAGCACATGGTTCTGTTCCTATGTGCTAAGAACCGCACTAGATCTTCATTGCCTACAGTGGAAGGAAATATAGCTGGTGTGGAGAAACCTACACCCACAGGTCAATAAGAAACTGAATCATGCCTTCAGTCCTTTCAGATACAACTTTTAATCTCTCGCCATCCAATTAATTTTAAAATTATTCAAAGAATTCACAAAATATTGTAGAGAATAACTGAATATATGCACATGCTTAGCACTTACCCCAGACCTATAGGTGAGAACCACTCTAAAAAACCTAGAACTCTGCTCTGGTGTGAATTCACATCAGCTGCACTTCTTTAGTGATTCTACAGACGGTTAGAGAACTGAAAAAGGTTATAACTTCATATTATCAATCACACTGCTCTGAAGGAGAAAGTTAGAGATTGACATAGAGTGGATACTCTCTGGTTTTGCTGAGCAAAGGATCCTTCAATTGTTTCATCTAGCCCGATATATATCAAAAAGGTCAGAACTTGATCAACCTCAGTCTGATGTCTGCCTAGCTGTTTTTTCAGTAATACAGAGAAATACCTCTTTCACAAATGACAGCTGAGCTGTGGAAGGAATTCACAAGTTTGTCTCACAATGTCGATCATCCAAGCTAGGATTTAAAGGGTTGTTACTTGATTATTATATGCAAATTCATATACACTTTAAAAATCATGTATATCCAGATCTAATATGTGCTTTCTGAGAGGATTTAGAGGCTTAGCATTTTCTACAGGTTCCCTACAAGATGTCTGTATAAATAAGACAAGAACCCAGGTGGATCAGTTCACTTCGTCTCCAGTGACTTACAGAGTATTTAAGCACTTCACTTTATAAGGCCTGGATTGTTTCTGCTCCTGGGCAAGAGCCCTTATTTAGATGCCTATATTAGTTTCACTGGATCTAAGCCACAGTGTGTTTAATAACCCAAGACTATGCAGTATCCTACTGATGTGATTTGGAAGCCTCTGAAACTGAAATTATTAAAAGTGTTGCAGAGAGAAAGTCAATAATATCAGTGCTTTACCCTATGCTATTTTTTAGCTTTCAAAGTTAACCAATGATTTACTATTACAAGCAATTGCAGAAAACATCCATTATAAACACAGCACACTGGTGGGGTACAAGTTATCTTTAACTATTTCTGCAAGTAAATATTTGTTCTCTTTTTATCATGCACATCTTTGCTGAGAAACATTAAAACATAAATATAATATGCTCATTTTTTACTAGTCATGCTATTCTAGGCACTCAATATAACGTGTTAACTCCTAACTCTCACATGTAAATTCCTTTAGCAGCCTAACTGTCATTAGCAACTTCTCACACTCCTAGGAAACACTGTAAAAATAATGTTTTGCCCAACAGAAGCTGCACACATTCTTGGTTCATGCTGTAGCCTGAACATCAACAGATACATTATACTCTGTACAGAGTGTCAGTGAAACCAAGCTTTTCATCTTTGTAAATATGATCACAGAATCACAGAATGATAGGGACCCCGAAAGATCATCTAGTCCAATCCCCCTGCCGGAGCAGGAACACCTAGATGAGGTTACACAGGAATGTGTCCAGGTGGGTTCTGAATGTCTCTAAAGGAGGAGAGTCCAGAACCCCCCTGAGCAGCCTGTTCCAGTGTTCTATCACCCTCACCGTGAAGAAGTTTCTTCTCATATTTAAGTGGCACCTCCTGTGTTCCAGTTTGTACCCATTGCCCCTTGTCCTACCACTGGTTGTCACTGAGAAGAGGCTGGCTC
>VWYH01006132.1:94970-105000 GCA_013399365.1 Pampusana beccarii | reverse complement strand
CCCTTTTTGAAGACTGGAGTGACATTTGCTTTCCTCCAGTCCTCAGGCACCTCTCCCATTTCCCAAGACTTGGCAAAGATGATGGAAAGTGGTCCAGCAATGACTTCAGCCAGCTCCCTCAGCACCTGCGGGTGCATCCTATCTGGACCCATGGATTTATGGATGCCCAGATTGCTTAACTGCTCCCTAACCCAGTCCTCATCAACCAAGGCAGACTCCTGCATTGTCCTGACTTCCTCTGGGAGTTCAGGGGTACAGGGCTCCTCAGGACAGCCCCCGGCAGAGTAGACAGAGACAAAGAAGGCATTCAGTAACTCTGCCTTCTCTGTATCTTCTGTCACCAGCGCACTCACCTCATTCATCAGTGGGCCTACATTGCCTCTGGTGTTAGTTCTATCTGCCATGTATTTGAAGAAGCTCTTTCTGTTGTCCTTGATTACATTAGTAGTAAACAAAATGGGGCAAGGCAGAGGCTCAAACATACTGATGGCATTGAATGTTTCCAGGTATAGCTTGAGTCAGGGAATAGGAAGTACAAGTACAGAAGAAAAAAAGAAAAAAAAAAGAAGAAAAAAAAAAAAAATCTGTTCTGGGAAAGGAGAAGAGAAAGATAAGGAGAATTCAGTGATGTAAACTCTTCTATATTGTTTGCCTTGAAGGTTAGAAGTTAATGTGTTAGCTTCAACTGCAGACAAGGTTAGGCTTTTGCCTACATAGAATTAGTGAGGATTCAGATGAACCATTTAGCCCCCTGAGCTGTGGGGATGGTAATTATTAGATCACACATCATGAGGAAAGTAATGATTAGATGATGGGTCAGGACAGTCATCAGGGAACTAGGAGAGAACATCTTTAGCAATTCCAGCCAGACCTTAATGTGTATATCCTTTCCACAAATATAGATTTTCAGACCTAAGTAAAAGATTCACAAGAACATTCCACTATAAAAGAATGAAATAAATATTTTTATGTTTATGTATATGTCCATGTGAAAGTGCATGCACCAATATATGCTGGAAAATGTGGTTCTGTCTGAACATCAGGAAACACCTTTATACTGTGTGGGCCCTGACACAGTCCTTGGATGTATCAAAAAACTTTTGGACATGGTCCTGGGCAACTGGCTCTAGGTGGCCCTGCCTGAGTAGAGGTGTTGGACCAGATGACCTCCAGAGGTCCCTTCCAACCTCAGCCACTCTGATTCTGTGATTATGTATGTGTTTATCATATCATGTCAAAAAAGAGATCTACAAACTGTCTTTAGTGGTTTTGGTTTTGGTTACATCTATGATTTTTGCTTGATTTTTAAAAAATATTAAAATTATTTGATTCAAATTTCATTTAAAATTACTGCTGAAAATTGAGGGCAACTGTGGTACCTTTTGGCCTTTTAGCCACAAAAAAGTAACTTCATAAAGTTTTTGCACAACTGAAAAAATGTTTAAGTTAGTGAAGAATGTTACTAAAAATCACAAGAAAAATATTTATTATAAGTTTGTAAATGAACAATTCAAGTAAATAATCTGAAACACTTGAGTATTCCCACATGTTTACTCCCCTGAATCCTTTAAGAGTGAAAATGAACATAAGAAATTTGTATGTTTTCTATACAAATCAACACAAAGTATTTGGAAGACCTATTGTAAGGAAGTCACTAAATCTCACCTCTTCTAGTTTCACTTGAATGAAGGAATATGAACCGATTCAGTTTGGCAGATGGTTTCAAGCAAATCAAAGGAGCAAAATTAAACTAAAGTTCTATGGCCACGTTATAAGTTCTATTATTTCATTTTCAGCTCCATGATACTTTTCTTTTAATATGTTAGTACTGATTGGCATCTCCTAAATTATTCTATTGAATTCTGAATTACACTGTTTGATATCCTATTATGCAGGTCTGACTACATCGCCAATATCATTACTGCACCTTGACAGTGAAATGAGGTATCATAAAAACTCATGCTATAAATTTAAGCCTTCATTTTAAGGGGATCTCAGTACAATATTTCCAATCTGTTAGTAACTGTTGTAGTCTATGACTTCATCCTTTTTAGTGAATTTAAAAGTAAGGAACCCAGGTCTCTTTATTGACTGTTTTGTTGTTTGGTTTTTGTTTTTTTTTTTTCCTCAGAGGTGCAATGAATAGCTTTTAATTTTGACCTGGCTTCTCTCCAGAGAGCTCTTAAGTTAATTTTCAGTACAATGAAAATGATAGTGTGTTTTATTTGATTTATACTTAAATATAAACTATAGGAGGAAAAAATTAACCTTTTGGTAATAAGTAGTAAATTTTTACCTCCAGCTCTCAATAATGTTCTGTTGAAACTTTATTGTATGTTAATTTGGAAACACTTTTAAAATACTTTTTTAGCATTATAGAAAACATTTCTATGATGCACTACTCAATAATAGACAAGCACCAGTGCATAAGGGTTAATTTTCAGATCAAATTGAACAAAAAATACATAGAATTGCCAGAAGTATATCACTCTAAAATGACTATTTTTGAAACTCCTTACAAACAGTTTTGAAACCACTATTCATTTGGGTTTTGGTTTGGTGGGTTTCTGTTTTGTTTTGTTGGGCTTTTTTGTTCGGTTGGTTTGGGCTTTGGTTTTGTTTGTTTGGGTTTTTTTCATATACTCTACTCACTGGTTACCTGCTTCCTGGCTCTTCAGAAAGAAATGCGTTCTCTCTGAAAGTTGGACCTGAATCTGAAGAAATAAATTTTAGGAGAAGTTTTCTAAAAAATACACAATGGAATTAAGTTTGAGGTTAACACAACTGTTTTAGCAATTTATAGGTGGTTGTCAATTATGTGAAATACCAACGATACATGTTTACATTTGTGATGCTTATCTATAATAGGCAGTGGAAATCTAGGATTTAAATCTGTTGCTAAACATGGGATACAGTGATACTTCATATAACTTAAGGTATCCAGGATGATGTATAACAAAGTGGGCACAATCCAGTTGCAGATATGAGGGAGATCAGTGCTGTTGGCAGTGTCTCAGAGTATCTTTATGCATTAGGGCCACAAAGGAAAACCAGAAGCAGGTACTGTAGAGTGTGGACATAGCTACTCAACTACAAAGGGAATTGCCTTTAACACTGTGGATTAAGAGCTACAACACTGGGTAATGTGGGGATCACTAGTTTATGTGCAATTAGGAGTGCAGAGGCAAGCAAAGTATGTGATGCCTAGATAAAGTCAAATCCCTATTGATTGGAGGAATGCAGATAAATTTATGAGCCTATGACCTACTGGCTTTTGGAGCAGTAGCGAGGTAGGGAGGAGAGAAAGACTTGATGCTGTGTAAGAACTGCTCTAGCAGTAGCCAAAACATTGATGTGTTATTAGCACTGTTTTAGCCACAAATGCAAAAGCACAGCACCATACAGGCAGCCTTGAAGAAAGTTAACTCCAACCCAGCCAGACCCACTATACCAGCTGAAAAGAGAATGATTATCTAGAGGTATTAAACAGAAGAAAACTACTATTTGCTTATCTGAGAAAAAAAGAGGTAACTGAAACCTGAATCACAGAATCATAGAAACATTCACAGGAAGGGAGCTCCAAAAGCCCTCCAGTGGTCAACTAATTCAAACTCTCACTCAAATCACAGCTAATGCCAACACCAGATTTGTTGACCACCTGATCTAGCTAATTCAGAAAAACCTTCAATGAAGAACCTCTGAAAAATTTGCTGCAGTGGTTCAATGCATTCCAACTGATCCCCCCTGACAGTCAATGTTGAATCTGAAATGTCCATGCTACAGGCTGGTGCATTTGCTCCTTATACTTTGTGGTGCTCTCAAGAATAATTTGATTCCGTGATCTTCCCTTCAGAAGGCTTAAGTTGCCATTAGTTCATCACTTAGCCTTCTCTTCACCAGATTAGACAAGCCCACCTCCTCAGGCTCATCTCTCCTACCTGACATACCATCTTGGTAGCCCATCACTGGATCTTCTCCAGTTTCTTCCTATGCCTTTCAAATTGTGGAGTGCAACACTGGAAACAATATTCCAGCTGCAGCCTTAGCAGCAGCAGGTATTGTAGGACTAACGACTTTATGTGGATTGCTGACAGAATTTTTCTTGGTGTAAACCAATACACAGTTTTCCTTGGTCATGTTGGTAGGTGTTACTCAGCCCGGTATTCGTCATAATCCCCACGATTTTTTTCTGACAATATTTACTATTCTGCCTGTCTTTCTTAGCATGTTATGATAACTGTAGTTACTCCTCTTCAGTTTGACAGCTCTGCACTTCTGGAGTATCTGTTGGCCCAATCCTCAAGTTTATTGAGGTCACTCCGGATGAAGGGCTGTTATTAATTTTTTTCAAATTCTGAACAGTTTTACATTTAAACACCCAGAGCATTCAGTAGTTGCAGATTATAAATTCATGAGCATTTTCACAATAATGGTGATATTATTACTAGGGAAAAAAAAAAAAAAAAGAAAAAGAAAAAAGAATACCTGAGGTGGAAGCAGTGGTAATCTGATATAAGCAAGTAGCATACTTAGGTCATTGCATCGCCTCTGCATATCGTACTTCACCCACATCATTAAGGCATGGAAAATGGTCTCTTCATCAGGAACATTCACATCATCACTAGCAAGAAGTTTATGGAGTTCTTCAGCAGGTAGAAGCAAAAATTCTTGATTTCTTATAACTTCCATTATATTCTCCTGAGAAGAACAAAGCATGCCAGATTCAGTAATACTGGAAGAAAATACAGGCAGCTGTTAAAGCTAATAAACCCATAGGATTAGTCAATATCTTCTATAATCAGTCCTCTTACATCTCATAAGAAAAATAAACCAAAGATGATTAGAATTTAACATGTGTAGCTATAATTCATATATTAATATATCTAGAAAACAATATGAAGATTATATGGCAATATTGTAATTAAAAATTGTCAGAATTAACAAAGTCTAGGGCAGATCTGTATATTACTTGTAATTCTAATAAACTCAGTTGTAATTGAGCACATTCAATATATTGTAAATCTTCACATACACATACTACCTTTTCCTGTATTTTTTCACTATCTGATCTATTTCTTAAATAACTTGTCAGTCATATACAGTTATATTATAGATATCCAGATGGTGACTGTCTATACATATGACAAGCCTGAGAGGAATATCAACTCCATGAACTTAGCATTATTTCTTGAACTTGTTTAGAACAGATTGTTGAAATCCACCTAACATGCAAAATGTATACAGCAATTAATCTCACAGTATTGAAATTTATAATGCTTATAACTATAAAAACTATAAAAAGCTATATAAACTATATAAAACATATAAGCTACATAAACTAAACAAAAATGTTTCATTTAGTTGGCTGAATCCTAAGGACTCTGAACTACCTACCCTACATTACCAGGACACAACGGAATCATAGTTCTGCAGAGAATCATTCTCCAAATATTTCTTTTAGGGTACTCAATCTCTGTGGAGAAATAGCAAATGCATTCTCATATTCTTGATTAATAGACAATTGTACGAAGAAAGTAAAGTAGGTATAGACTGGAGGCACAAGACCCTCCTCCTGGAAAAATATATCTAATTTTTGACATAAAACAGAAGCGTAAAATGTGTTGAAGGGAGTAGAAAGTTACAATTTCTGATAAACAAAAGATAATAATAAATTTCATCATGTTATTTCAGATATATTTTGTGAGATCAAGATGAGAAGCAGGGAAGGAATGACAAAAGATCAAAGACTTAATTGCAAGAACATCAAAATCAAGGGAAGTGGATAATTTCACTGCTACCCTCACTAAATTCAGGTCTTAGCATATCAAAATTAAAATAACACTGTCTATAATTGCTTGTTCGAGTCTGGGCCAGGGGAAAGACTGACTGGTCATCAGGAAATGAAATATAAGTAACACAGTATTACTGAGACAATAGAACTACTACAGGAAAAAAAAAATGTTGCAAGACTTAAAACATCAGAATTATACTCCGGCCCTAGTAAATCACATGTTGTCTTCCCCTGACTCCATGCGATACAAGAAAATTAGTTTTTTAATTTTCCAAGGTTATTCTTTTAAGTTTTTGCTTAAAAGGATTTATTGAAAATCAACTGCATAAGATTTTGTATAAGGTAGCAGAGATGAGTAATAGACACACAGACATGACAAAATCATGACAGAAATTCATTGAAATGTGTAATGCAATCACACATTAAAAACATACGTGCAAATAGAATAAACTAGGTGAAGTTGAAGGTGATGCTTATCATTAGGAATGTGAATACATTTGCACGTAAAACTTAGCTTTCAATGAGTAACTTTTTAACTCTACATAAACACTCAAAACGGAATGCTGACACAACAGACAATCAAAGGTATATGTATGGTCATGGTCTGTATTAACCATGCTGCTTAGTTGTCTTTACATGACCAATAATTAGATAAAAACTTGAACTTGTCAGTTCATTTTTAAAAATTGCTTGATTAAATGTCAATAGGTACCTAAAAAGATTTTTATGGCCTAAGCTGATGACTCCCGATAAAGTTCAAATTGTGTGACTGGAACATTTTACAATGGCTTGGAAATGTAAGGGAATGAGTTTGCAGGCACCTAACCACAAATTGGTTAATTCATTTTAATTAAAAAGCTGTAAAACTCAGAAAATTTCATTGCACTTCTCAATAAAATTATTTATAAGCCGAAGTTTAATTAAAACTGGTTAAACTGACAATAAATCCCTTTATGAAAAAAATATAACTCTACTTCTTAATAGGAACCAGCACCAAACTTTGCAATAGCATATTAATCCAAAGACCTAATATTATCGAGAAGCATTGTGAGAGTGGAATACATTTTATGAACTCACAGAACTTAATTAATTTTGAATAACACTCAGAGCAGGGGCTCTACATTCAGAATAACATTTTTAGGTTTGATTCAGATTTTTTATCATTTTTAATTTTTTTTTTTTCATTTAGATATATGCTTAAGGAGAACATATTCCAGTCTCTGTACTGATTTACAATTGACTGAAAGTAGAATCCAACAAAGTTGCAGACAAAACATAATGAGCTTAAATCTCAAAACTTCCAGTTTGATGTTATTCAGGGTCAAGTATTGTAGAAAATGAAATATAATAAAAATTATGTAACTGTAACTTCTGTATATATATATTTAGATGATATATTTACATATATGTTATACATATAAAATAGCAACAAAATCCAGGTTCAGTGCTAAAAACTCTGTCCTTCAAGTACTCAGCATTTCCTAAATTAACTATTGAATGTTTAGAACTTCCTAGATCACATTTTACTTTCTTGAGATTCATTTTATTTGGAGCAGTAAAGCATATTTCAATGGCTTGCTGTTTTATCATAGCAGAAATAATTTATTATATGCTTATTGTGGAAAAAAAATATCTGCCTTTCTTTTAAAATATAATTAGTCTTCATTTCTGCATTTAGGGAACAGGTTACAAAATACATCTGTGATCTAGTGGTTAAAATTTTCAGGATAAATGAAAATGTAAATTCTCTTGCAATGAATGTGCAAGACAGGAATTGAGCTACTCAGTCCTGCTTTAGTGAAGTGCTTTTAGAAATGTTTAGGTCCTTGCAGGCTGAGAAACCTTAGTTTTGAGAATAAGAGTACTCAGCATTTAAGCATGTCCTGACTTAGGTGACATAGGTACGTGAATTTCCACGACCTGTAACTTTTGACTCTGATACTTAAGAAGCTTTGCAGATCTGCTCTTCACTGTCTCGTAAGTCCCATAAGGTCAACTGAGCTGTGAATAATGCCTCTCCTGCATGGGTCATTCACTTAGCCTTTCTCTTCAGCAAGAATTTTAACGTTTTAATTAAGTGCAGTAGTGGATTTTTCTTATAAATTACAAAAGGTAACTTAGTAGGAAGTATGAAAGTCTCTGAACCCACTTGGAGAAAGCTATGTCTCACTTGATTGCCCTTCCAGTTTCTGAAAATGATCATGTAACAACCATTGCTGTGGGGTCATAGCATTTCCATGTAGAGCTGTTTCACTTTTAAACCTTTTCAGCAGCACACAAGATTAGAATTAAATGACCATAAAATATTAGCACAGTAGAGTCATGTAAACAAAACATATCTGTATTTAAAGGTAGATAAGCAAGTACCTGAGTATTTGATTCTGACAGATTATGCATCACAGGAACATAAATGCTCTAATGAAATTAAAGTTTTCTCAAATGGAATTTAATAAAAATAAATTCTACTACATATATCCTTATAACCATGTTAACAATACAAATTAATTTGATTTTTTTTAATCAAGACTTATAATGATCATTATTTCACATGGAATCAAATTATCTTGTAAAAGTTAGTTGTCATTGATGCTTATGTCACTCATTTCACTAATCAGCATGTATGAATTGTAAGGAAGAACCTAAATTTTTTTTTTTTGGTATTACAGAAAATATGAAGTAATTCTATACCTTGACAAAGAACATCATCTTCCAAGGGTGCTATTTAGAATGTGTTACAACAGACTTGCCATGGCAATGAAATTCTTAGCAGGTTTTTTGGTTTTGGATGTTGGGGTCTTCCTTAAGAAATTTTAGTCTTGATTGATTTTGATGCTGTGGCCTTTCCAATAAAAAAATGAGGAATGCATAAAATAATGCTGAAAGAAAAAGATACCTATACTCTAGCCTTTCACTTAAATAGTACATGACTAGTGTAAATGAATATTTTAAGCCCACACTGCTCCTACTTTAGAACCTAAGTTTTCATGAGAATGTTTAAATGAATGGATAAACAGAACATCTAATTTCCATATTAAATCATATACTATACTTTCTAATATGCCAAGCAGCTGAAAGTCAATTTTGATTTTGGTCAAGCCCCAAACTATTTCAGTTTGGAATTATTGTTGCTGTGCTACATGGAATTCAGCCCTCCTGTTCCGTACATACAGTTTCCTTTTCAGCTGTGTGTCATGCAAGACCATATCCCCTTTACAAAAGCTATCCTATTGTGTGTCTTCTTTCCCAAGGAGAATGGGCTTTTCAGGTTCCTGAACTCCCATTAAACAAAAGACTAGTACTTATCCATATGCTTATGGTCTGGTTCTCTAGCTAAATCCCAGATTTTATCTGAGAGTGAGCTCCATCTGCCCTATGTAACCCAAAGATCTATATGTTTGTTCCAGTACCAGATGCTAACCTGACGTCACCATTATGAAACAGATATAAAGGCTGGGGCGTTGAAAGTATTGGCAGCTAGTGGAAAGAGATCACGTAGATGTATGCTCCTCTGCACTTTGTCAGTGGGGAGATCAGCAACTGCTGCTTTTTGGGGAGAGCACACAGGAAGCTGAGGATAGAAGAGACTGTGACTACGGACACCAGCAAAGTTAGACTACAACAATCTAAATATTTTCCTTTTTTACTTGCAACTTTTACTTCTTTTTTTTTTTCCAAAATTTACAGATTTTAGGATATTAGTCCGCAGAATTAGCCAGATTATAGTCTTATTCATCATCAACATCATGCAGCATTCTGAGATATCACAGCCTAAATGTAGTTCACAACCAGATGGTCATAGACCTTTGCCAATACGCAGGTTCATCATAATAAACTGGTTAAAACTTTCAAGCTAGAGAGCCTTAATCTTGCAGATTTTCTTAACTGTATCGAAGTGGTTAATGTTTGTTTCTTGTTTTGTTGAAGGATCTTGGCTCACATATACTGCATGTATTCTTCTTCACACCTAAGAAGATCCAAAAGCCTAAACCTTTATATAAAACAGACACAACTTGCTAAATAGATCAGGACGTCTACAGCTTGCTCTCCCTGATTGAAAGAGTCTTCCAACACTGTTCTGGAAGGTCCTGTATTCCATAAGGCCTGGACTTCTAAGTGCTAAGCCCCAGTGCATACATAACATGTTCATCGCAGCATGGTATCTAGGAAAGCTGGTAGCCTGTAAACCAGTTCTCTTGTTATTAATTACTCCACCTTCCTTGTTTCTTTTTTTTTTTTTTT
>VWYH01006132.1:72296-94956 GCA_013399365.1 Pampusana beccarii | reverse complement strand
TTTCCCCCCCCCCCCCCCCCCCCATATTTTTAATGTTATTTTACCCTCCCAAAATTAAGTTAACAGAGCCAGGAAGGACAATTTGGGGACCTAAAAAACTGGAATGTTTCTTTTCCATGACTTTAATTGTCAGAGATTGAGATACTTGTCATTGCAAGGGTTCTCAGCACAATTTCAAGAAAAAAGCAAAAGAGTCTAGCACTGTGAATATTTTGTGGTATTTTGGACTGAAAAGGTGGCAAAAAAATAGAGACTAACATCGCAAACTGTCACACTGGTGCAGTATTGTAAAGTGTGGATACACACGTGCTGACTCTGGTGACTGTCTTGTTTTGCTTTTAATTGTATCAGATGTACCCTTGACATTCTTCAAATCTGGAAGATTTGCAGAAATGAGCTGCCCAAACTTCTTAAATAGTGCTTCTTGCACAGCAGGAATGCAACCCTTCTCACCTAAATAACAGAACAATTTTTCTGAGTTTAAATTACAACACTCCAGTGAAGTGGTCATGATGACACTCTCACTTTCTCCCTCTCGTAGCATGACTTTTCTTTCCTCCCCACCCTGCTCCTATAATTATGTTTTGGTACAAGTTTGCTGCCCCAATCCAGCACTATCATCCAATTTAGAGTCTGGCAACAGTAGATTCCCTAACCTTCAGGTCACAGAATCCCAGAATCATTTAGATTGGAACAGACCTCTTGAGACCATCTAGTCCCATGCCCTTGTTCAAGCAGGTTCAGATAGAGCAGCTGTCCAAGACTGTTTAGTTGTGTTTTGAATATCTCCACAGAAGGTCACTCCACAGCCTCTCTTTGCAATATATTACAGTGATTGACCACTCTCACAGTAAAAAGGTGTATTCCTGTGTTCTGATGGAATTCCACGTTTTTTTTATTTTGTGTCCATTCCCTCTTGTCCTGTCAGTGGGTGCTACTGAGAAGAGTCTCCCTCCCTTATCTCCAATCCATTCCTTCAGGCATTTGTACACATTGACAACATTCCCCCTGAGCTTTCTTTTCACCATGCTGAAGAGTCCCAACTCTCTCAACATCTCCTTATATGAAAAATGCCCAAGCAACCATTGAAGCAACCACTGGAGATAAGCCACTCCAGAACTGGTACTGGGAGGAGAAATAGAACCATTTTGTACAACAGGAGGACATAAGGATCATCACTTACAACATCATGCAGGGAAGGATAATACCAGGGTAAAATAATGAGCTTAGGGAAGAGGGATATCTTCCACTAAGGGCCTCATGAACACTCCCCACAGCTTCTGGCCATTGCTGGAAAACTCTATCCATGGATAGATAAAACTCACTCAGGATGGGAACATACATGAATACACATTCTGTAGCAGGTACAGTAAGTATTAGCCCATATTGATCAAATTGGGTCAGGTAGCATACCATATCAGATCAGGCTGCAGCCGAGAGTCAGGAATTGCAGTTTATGGCATCTTAAGCAAGATAAGTAAAGACAAAATCACTGTTAGAGAAGTCTTAGAAGTAGCACCGTTAGGCATTGGGTTGTTCAACAAAGGTTACAAATGTCTCTCAAGATTTAATGTCATTTGCTGTGCATGACCATGGTGTATGCCAGACCCAAGGCCTGTGGATTAAAAAAAACAGTCAGTAATACTTTCAGACACTGTGCTATAGTTTACTCTGCTCATTATGCAGAATGTACAACCAGGTATTCAGTTACAGAAATGTGTCACAACCTGTGTAATCCGGCCTTTGAAACATATCACAAACCAAGTTTGGATGCAGAAAAGCACAAGAGTAACCTTTTAATGTTTATGTCAAGGTAAGCACATATTTTTATGTCCTAATGGAGGCCCCATCTTGTTTACTCTTATTACAAGCATAGAAAAGGAAAATAAGGAAAACGGAGGGTAGCAAGCCTAACAGGAACCTCAACAAAATCAAATCCGATTAGAAGAAAGCTGAAAATCAGAAAATAAAATAATAATAAGCAAAAAAATAGGATGCTGTTTACAAAAGGGATTACATGAGGTGGTTTCCCCGGACAGCATCAAACTGCCTTGGAATCTCTTTTAGTTTTGTTTTAATCCAGTTACCCTTCTGTTGAACCTAATAACATCTGATCCACTGAAGATTGCTTCCTATAAAGGCATCATCTCAAAGACATCTGGAGATGGATAATTTGCCACTTTGCAGTAGCTTTCAGAAGTAATCATCCTCAACACTAAAATGTGTGTCTAATTTCCCATTTGAACTCGTCTGTCTTCCACTTACACATATTGGGTATTTTCATGCATTTTTCACTCTGATTAATGAGTCTATTAGCACCAAAACTTAAAAAACCTCAAAATAATCTCTTGGGTCTTGAATAACTCAAAGCAGTCAAGTTGTTATGGCCTTGCCTTTACAATTAATTCACAGTACTGTGTCCTGTAACACCATGTTGTAATGTTCAGGGGTGAAAATAAGATACTTAATCATTAACACTGTTTCTTGTGGTAGCACCTACAAATTCAGTGGTAATCTCATAATCATTCAGACCCATCCTGACCCTACTTACCCTGTAAAATGTGATGGAATACAGCACAAAGAAAAGGCTGAAGGCATATGCAAGATCATATCTATTAAAAAAAAGCTTCGACTTTCACAAATGATTGATAAATACTATAATTAAGATAACATTCCAAAAGGCAATTGAAACCTCAGTCAGAGCATTAGAGTGAAATCTTTTCTCATATTCCTGTACTCCAAATTTGAATTAAAAATAAGGAGCCATTAAAATGAAAATGCATTTAACGAACCATGGGGAATTGCATGATCACAGAGGAAAAATGCCTTGTTCTATTACTCTCCTGACCACAGTTTGCAGCAAGTGTGTTTCTTCTGTCTTAATCAGCTATCTCAAAGCATATGTGTTCTGCGTCACATGTGGTAGGTACTGTTGCTGGAGGACATTTTAGTTACAGTTTTGTTCAAGGAGTGAAATGCTTAAAAATGGAAGTTTATGTTAATATTAATATTTCAGATTCAATAGTCATTTTAACTGAAATCAAATATTTAAAAAATCACATCAGAGATCTATGAAATCTTCAGCATCTCTGATTAATTTATAGCAAATCAAAGTATTGAAAAAGTAAATACCTTCCAAGAGCATTCTAGAAAACATATAGCCCATCATAGAGAACATATAAAGTTCAGGACATGCCTGAATCATTCTCTCACACAGTTTGTTTTTCATGGTCAGACTTTAATCTACCTTTCAACTAACATCCAGCATAACTTCAAGCATTCCTGACAGTTTTAATTACTATGAATGAAGATAATATATTCCAAATTAGAAAAACATTGGAACGCAGAAAGGAGTCTGAGAGAGAACTGGCTCTCTATGTAAAGAGAACTTCCAATAACTTCCACTCCATAAGCAGGTTTGAAGAAATTCATATGGTAATTACTTTCTGAAGCACTTTAAGCCTTCAAGCACATTATTAAATGCAGATTAATTCTAAAGACACAATTTTATGCTACAAAGTTAATTAAAATAGCCACACATACCCATCCCCTAGACAACAGAAACATTTTGTAGTCCACAATATTTCAGAAAATAGAATAATTCACACAAGCTATCTGATAATTAACAATCTTGATTTCCATACTCCTTCCAACAAAATAATGGTATATATTATAACATAAAATTACCACTGTATTTAGATATTAAGTGATTTGTCAAGAGGCAAGGCTGCTGAAAACTTGACACATTAAGTTGTTGTCTTTCATAGAACACTTAAAAAACCTGTTAAATGAATGCTGAAAATACGTTAACCTACTGTGAGAATCCCAAAAGGCGAATTTCAGACTGAAGTGAAATTGTAAAACATTTGTATCCCTGCACATAGTATTGATTAAAATGACAGTTACTCTCATCTTACTGGTATTTTGGAAATTACAAATTTGGAAGGAACAGACATTATGTTTCACTCTCTCTAAGACTTCATGTTGCCATCAAATAATCTCATGCTGTCAACTAACTATAATATAGAGTAATTTCTCAGCGTCAGTTTTTGTCGGGAAGGGTGAGGAGGCGAAGAGAACTTCATAGCTGTGTCTCACTGTTCATTGTTTTGTGTTTTTTTCTGTCTTATTTCATTTTCATTAGCTTGTGTTCAAGATCTCAATTCATTATCATTCTTTTCTTTTTAAAATCCATCACTTAAAAAATAATCTGTATTTTTTAAAAGAATGATCTGAGCAAACTGTACCCAAATTCGACTTCCCAAGCTATTTACTACAAAAGCAGTGTTTCCTTACATAATTAAACGTTCCGTATATAATAATAATAATAATAATAAAATCCAGAATGCTTATCACTCTTCTAAAATCTAATTTCCTTCTTGTCTTCTTTATTAATCAACACAAATAAACAGATAATTTCTTCTGGAAATAAACAGAGTACTACTAAATGAGATTTACATATGAAATTATGCTGCTTGACACAGCTGACTTTGAAGCACAACGGAATTATTAATATTCTTGAGATAAAGAATTTGAAACAACATGGGGATTTGCTAAATTTTTAGGATTGGATTTCCTGATACCTGAATGCTTTAGAAGGTACTCATTACATTAAAAACACGGTATTTATTCAGATACGCATATTGATAGCTAATACAGTCTTGCACAGAATTTAGGTATCTAGAAGTTACTTAACAGAAAAAGAGCTGTATGGGTTCAGAACAAGCAAAAGTCCATTTGTGACCAGACATTGTCACTTGACAATGATTAGAAGGAATTTTAAAATGTAAATGTTATATCTTCTCTAGGTATCATAGATTTTGGAAATTTTTGATTTTAGGTATTTTCTATACAAGGAGTTTAGAAGGCCTTTGTGGACTCCTCTTAAAGTTATTTCACAGTGTTTCAAATCTATTTAGGTTTAGTTTCCATAGAATGCCTTGCAGTTAACTACACAACTTAAGCACATACCTGTAAAAAGTATTTCCTGTTGTTTGCTTTTAAATCTGTTACTCAAATATATTTGATGCTCAATTCTCGAATTGAGGGAAATATCCCATTCTTCCTTTCTATGCCATTTATGTCTTTTGTGTGTATCATAACCTCTCTAGCAGTTATATCTTCCCACTACAAAAAAAACCAAAAAAACTAAAAAAAACCCCACAACACACCAAAAATTAAAACAAAAAACTTCAAAAAACTGAACAAACCAAACCGAAACAAAAAATTCCCCTCCCCCCAAAACAAACCAACCAAACAAAAAACCACCACCACCAAAAAAAAAACCCCACCACCGCCATGAAAACACTTTTCTTCTTGTAGAGATAGGAGGTTTTCCCACATTTTCAATCATTATTTTGTTATTATCCTTAACTACAACTAAACAGAGAGCCCTGGTAATGCTACTCCAAGATGACTTTACTCCAGGTGATCCAATGAGAGAGAACACCAACCAGCCTCACCTCACATGCTTCCCCCATGAAAAGGAAACCTAAGATGCAGGATTTATATTTGACCTGGATGGCAGAGGATTCAGACAGTCATCTCTGATCCTTTTTTTAGCGCTTTTTAGTTTTCATACATTATTTGTGAGATTAGATAACTACATCTACAAGCAGTATTACAGGTGCAAACAAACCACGGAGCAGAATTTGTTGTTTCCTCTTTTGTCCTGTTTTTTTCCTAGTACTCCCCAGCACTCCCCTTCTTTTGTAACCACGCTAAGCGCTCAGCAAATATTCTCATAAATAGACAATTGATATCAATTAATATAAGTTGTTTGTATCTTTTTCCCTCCCCGATAAGAGACAGCTAAGATCCCATCACTAAATGTCTACAGATTATCACTCCACCTGTATTACTTTGACCTTATAAATATTTTATTTTATTTGACATTATATCCTTAGCATCACAAGATCATTTTGCAACATCTTAGAGACAGTTTGCAGCTTTTACTGTCCTCAGTAATTTTATACTGCCCATAAAGCCATTTTATTTCATTATTTACTCTTTTTTCCAGGCAATTTATGAGAAAGTTTAACCAAGTAATTCACAACATACTTGCCTTGTGACATCCGTACATTCATTCTGATCCTTCATTTCCTAATTGTTAACCAGATATTAATCCACAGCAGCATCTTTTCTCTCATGCCTTTAAGGCTACATTTCTTTAAGAGTTGCCAATAACAGATTTATCAAAAGGATATGGAAAGAAATGCAAGTAAACAATAGGAAATTTCTCCCCAGACTCTCATAGACTTGTGAAATGGGGTTTGCCCTACCAAAATTTCTTTCACTCCTTTGTACTTTTTAATCCATTTTTTCTACCTGTTTTCCTTTATTATGGTATAACTGATTTATACAGAAATCAAGCTAGCTGGTGTCTGGCTCTTTGTGGGACTTTTCTTTCTTTTTTTCCCTTATGCTCCCTCACTACTGTCACATTTATCAGTTTCTGTCTTTCTCTTACCAAGGGCAACTTAGATGTTGGGTTACATATCATAGCTAACACTTCCTTCAGAATACTTAGGTCAATGACAAATGGTCTTAGTGATCTGTCAGCATTCGTATCATTTTGAGATAATTATCCTGACTTATCTACTTAGGGAAAAAAAAAAAGTTAATTTATGGTCTAAGACCCTTGGTAGCAAATATGAATGTGAACAACTCGTTTAAATTTCTGAATCTTGCCTTAGCTACCTTGAAAATTCGTATTAAACCTGTTTTATCTCAGGCTTACAGATTCTCTGTCAATATTTTTGGTTTTAATGTTTTTGAGAAGCACAGAATCCAAAAGTCAAACTAGTTGCTCAGGTTTCCCACATAGTGCATGAGCAACGTCAGTCACTAAACAGCAAGCCAAAATCCTGTACAGTACAGAGGAATCTAGTTTGAACCTGCCAAAAGGAAGTATGGCATTTACTGACAGAATAAATTCTATTGAAAATTGAAAATTAAAGAATGGTACAAAAAATTAAATCTGATTATTCTGAGAATACTACATTTTGCCTTGATTGGACAGCAATGAAATATAGTAAATTTAGACTTAATGCATGAGGTCGACTGATGAAACAGAATCATAAAATAATTCAGGTAGAAAGAAACCTATGGAGGTCACCAAGTCCAACCCTTTCTCAAATCAAGGCTAATTTCAAACATAGGTCAGGATGCTCACAGTCTTGTTGAGTCTAGCTTTGAGTATTTCCAAGCACAGGGACTCCACAGCCTCTCTGAGAAAGCTGCTACAAGTACCATTATCACTGTAAACAAATGTTTTTCACATGGAAATTGCAACTCAGGACTGTTGAACAGTGTCCTCTCATTGTGTACCTTCAAGAAGAAAATGATCTTATATTTTCTACAACCTCTGATAGGTAGCTGAAAATACTGTGTCCCCTTTAGATTTCTTTTCTTCATGAATGTCCCCTCAGGTTCTCTTCATATATTATGTGCTTCCTGCTTCAGCTGCATAGCTGGTTCAATTTGCTCTTGAATTGAAATGCCACCAGCTGGAAAATGATTTCCAGCTAAGGCACCATCAGTCCTGGGTAGAGGGGAATAATTATTTCTTTCAACCCACTGGCTAATACAACTGAGTATATGGTTAGTCTTCACACAGAAGCAGCACAAAGTTTCATCAGAAGAAAAATTCTGAATAGTTTCAGTAGTGAGCCTACACAATTAAAAACTGATAATGTTGACTAGAGCTGCATGTCATTCAGATGGTCTGCAGACTGTGCTGCTCTTCATTTGGCAACATAAAGACCTGCATAATACATTTTTGTTAAATCAAAACTTAGAGCAAAATAGTTCATGTAAGAATAGACTAAGATAAACCCTCAAAAATTGAGTATGTGTTACCAACATGAGGAATGGGAACACTGATTAACCTTTAGAAGCATTCCAGAAACTCCAAACAAAACCCCAAACAACAACAAAAAACAACTAAAGAAGCATAAAAAATACCTGAGATATAATAAAGGAAAACCATCCTCAACTCAGCTAGAATTTATTCATAGCAAACTACAACATTACTGCAGGGTGATTAACAGCCTGCTGTGTAAATTAAATATATAGGGGGAATGATGCATCAGCACCTTCTTGGCACATACTGAAAGTTTAAGAGATGCTACAACAAGGATCTATTTGTCTGATTAACAGGAGAGATTATACACGTCATATATTTATGTAAATACATATATGTGTATGCAGAAAGGAATTAATCTAAAACAAGATTAAGGCTTTGCAATTATTATTTTACTTAATGCATATCCACATTCTGTATTATTTTCCCTTTTTTTCTATTTCAGTAATGTGAACCATATCAACGTATTATCTTTTGGCTTTTCTGCTATCCACATGAAAACTAATATATTTAAAACAAAAAGTAAATTCACTTTCGCTTTACAAAAAAGTAAAACAAAAAGCAGCAAAAAAATAATAAGAAAAGTTTCTTGTGATTTTTCCTGCTTATTAATTTTTTTGTCCTATTTTGATTTTTTTTCCTAACATCTTCAGTTTTCGTACATTCACATAAGGAAACAAACACCAAAAACTTTAAAGAGTAACCTGAACACTCTTATTTTCTTTTTTAGTCACTATAATTTTCAGTAGAAATCTCTGAAGGTAAAACACCACCAAAATTGTTAATACTGCAAAACAGAGAACAAAATAACTGGCCTGTATGGTTGCAAAATGGATGTGCGCCAAATAAGCTCATTATTTTAAGTGCAGTATAGAGAGAAATTCTCTACTTACACGTTTATTCCAAGCAGATCAGTTCATGTCCGTCTAAAATAGAAGTTAACTCTCAATATTACTGAACAAATTAAAAAAAAAATCATTGGAAAGGAATTTTAAATCAAACTCATCAGTCTTTTTATTTCCACTAACCTTCTCTTAAAATGAGCAAAGTTAAAGAAACTGTACCTGGCAGGTCTCAGATGCCAAACTAACACTGGGCCATTAGAGTGATCTCAGAGCTACCCTAACCTAAAGCATGCATCAGGCTGCTTAACAGATGGCCTTGCTATTGAAAACACCCTTGCAACATTCTTTCATTTTCTTTTTCATTATTTTCTCACTCATTTTAAGAAAGCTCTGATCTGCTGGGTAAAGAGAGTTTATCCTGTTAAGTCAATATATTTTCCAATTACTCACTACTATTTGTAGTACATCAGTCAACTTAACACTTTCAGGAAGGTATACATTTAAAAAAACCACCACCCAACTAATACAGGGCTCTTTTAAGACTGTTATATACAACCTGGAAGGCAGTCCCCAATATTTTTAGTACAGAAGGTCATCTAATTTAAATATATATCTGTATTACCTGAATTTTAGATTACTGCTATTAAAAATATTAAATACTCTTACGTAAACAGTTGAATGTGCCCAACTGCAATGGATTCTGTTGTTATGAACTTGTAACTAAAAGTCTTAACCTAATTTTGTGTAGAATACAGAAGAAGGAGATTGGACCATACTACCTGTAGGGAAATCTTTAACGAAACACAATTGGAACTATTAATTCTCTTTAACCTTTTTATTTTTGGGAGAAGCAATTTTCTTACCCATCTACCTGTGATAGCAGCATCATAAAGGCTTCACTCTGCTTTGTTTAATCCTGCTGCAAACAGCAGCTACACTGACTGGACATAACTCTGAGGGAAGAGGTTGAAAAGTGGGATGATTTTTTTTTATTAATGTTAGCAATCCACAGTACTTCACCTTCTGAACAATTACGTTGCTGTCAAGCACAAAACATTGTTCTTACAATGATGAAAAAATCTGACAGGTCTAGACCTATTGAAGACTTTGCACTAGGCTGTACTAATCCATCACTGCCACTGGCAGAATTCGTTTTTGTGAAACCATGGGTCTAAACAAATGCATTCTGCTAATTTACATGACCTCATTTTTTTGTTTGTTTTTGTAAGTTATCTAACATAAACAGAAGTCACACCTCAACTCCTTAATTGCAATAGGAAGTAATGCATAAAATAGCTAGATATACTTTAGTTTCACAAATGGAAAAGAGTTCCTGCAATTCTATTAAACTATCTGGTTCTGGAATCACTTTGGAACAGAGCTCTGTCTTTCCACACCCTCTAAGAGTGGATAAAAAGAATTCCCTAGCATGGTCCAAAATGCAATTTTGCACATCAGCACATAAGAACACTCGTAGTTATGTCAGAAGTTAGGAGTATACATGTGAACCCTCCTGCATTTAGGAAGATCGATTTAAATTATTGAAAGTATAAAATAACATGTCACCATTACAGAATGTCAAATTAACATAATAAAAATAGATGAAAAATCTTGTGATTTTTAATATGTGTCTTCTCAGTAGGATCTATTTTATAAATCGTCAGATTAATTTCTTGATCAGCTTTGTCTAGGCAACTCATTGAAAGTAAGGAAGACTACAGATTTCTATCCCAGATGTAAGAAAAGAAAATACAACAGACATTGATAGGACCACACTTCTTAGAGGGGGTTCAGAAAGGTGAGTTGAATTTGCTTCCCATTTTCATTTTCATCTTTGCAAATATTTACAGACTTCAGTAAGCAAATAACTGGTGAACTGAAATTTAAAAAAAAAAAAAATTGTGACATCAAAAAGAGTACTTTTAAAAAATAAATTAAGGAAGATGTAGTCACAGAATAAATTGGTAGAATTTTGAGTCCTTTTCCCTATTTAATCTAAAGATGATGACATATTCCAGTGAATAGAAAAGCTTAAGCTCTGCACCAGGACTGCAGATTGGCTCCATAATAAAAAGAATTAATGAAATGAAAAATTTTGAACAGAATTTCTGTATTTACAAATTAATGCTCTTAATCTTGCGCAGAATAGTCCACAAATCTGATTAAATTAAAATTCTACCTGGAGTCAACTAATAAATTAGAATTAAATCAACCCTGGGCAAAGTAAAAATAAAATATTTTGTTGGTACAATCACACTGAAGAAGCACCACCTAGAACAGATCACAGTTTACAAGACAGAAAATTATGAAAAAGAACAACTAGGAAATAAGTTCTTGTTTACATTTATCTATTAAATCTACATTAACATGAACTTATGCAGAAGGTTTTGTCTCTTGCATTCATTAGTTAAATAAACCCATAATCTTCCTTCCTAAAGCTTTCTTATCCTAGGCATCTCTGATCTCAGCATGCTAGAAACCTGTTAGATAAAATTTGCATAATTATAAAGCCTATAACAGTGTTATATTGAAAAAAAATCTAATTAATAATAAGAAAAGAAATAAAATAGCTGTACATTTTTCAGATTTACTGTATTCTAGGTATTGGCTAACATTTGTGTTTATTTAAAGTATGTTGTGTAGAGATATATATAAAGGAAATGAAAAGGATATTTTTTGTTCTAAGCTAAATCAATGTACAGCCTTTACACACAGCTGCTGACAATCAAAAATGTAATATACATGACAGTGTTTATACCTCACTTTTCTTAAATCAATCCACAAGAGCTTTTCTATTATAAAAGAAATGAATGAGTGAAGTTATAAGCTGCTCCCTTACAAAACAAATACATGTGTTGAATAAATATTAAATCATAACAGCAAAAAAGAAATCACTGCTTACTCAACTAATGAAAATGGAGTAACTGTCCTTGTTTATGTAGAACTATATGCACCATGAGAATTTAATACCTTTGTTTCAGAGAATGCCCTTTTCCACCAAAATCTGAAAACATTGAAAAGACCTAAATACTTCGGCAACTTCTTAAATACCTGGGATCTGGAGAACAATCCAGAAACTTGTGTTTGGTGCTTAGGATTTCTATATGTACCTAGCAATCTAAACAGTGAAATCCAAACAGTTGTAGTGAGTGGGGCTACATCTTGCTGGTGACTAGTCACCAGTGGTGTTCCTCAGGGCCTAATTCTGGGCCCAGGCCTCTTCAAGATTTTTATCAATTATCTGGATGCAGGCATTTAATGAACCATTACTACCAGGAGCAACTACCAGTGCTCACTCCTCTCCATAAATCAGGATGTGGAAGCCATCTTTCATATAATCATTAGAGTATCATCTACCAAATTCTAGGACTGCACCCAAGCCAGCTGAAAAAAGCTACCGTAACTCCAAACATACGCTATGTGGCTTGGTATTTGAAGGTTTTGCCTAAATGCTTAAACTGTGCAAAATAAATTACAGAACATTACACAGAATCACAGAATGGTTAGGGTTGGAAGGGACCTCTGCTAAAGGTCCATGCTAAAGCAGGTACATCTGGAGTAGATTGCACAGTTATGTGTCCAGGCAGGTCTTTGAACATCTCCAGAGAAGGAGTCTCCACAAACCTCTCTGGGCAGCCTGTTCCCGTGCTCTGGCACCCTAAAAGTAAAGATGTCTCATATTCAGATGGAACCTTCTGTGCTTCAGTCTGTGCCCATTGCCCCTCATCCTGTCATTGGGCACTACTGAAAGGGGTCTGGTCCCACCCTCTTGACATCCACACTTCAGATATTTATAAACATTGATGAGATCCCTCTCAGCCTTCTCCAGGCTGAACAGACCCAGCTCTCTCAGCCTCTCCTAGTAAGAAAGGTGTCCTAGGCCCCTAATCATCTTTGTAGCCCATCTCACCGTGTATTCATCAAGCCTGCACTTCCTGAGCTTGCCTATGAGGAGGTTGTGAGAGATGGTGTCAAAAGCCTTGCTGAAGTCAAGGTAGACAACATCCAGTGCTCTTCCCTCATCTATCCAGCCAGTCATACTATCATAGAGGTCTATCAGGTTGGTCAAACATGGTTTCCCTTTAGTGAACCCATGCTGACTACCCCTGATAACCTGCTTTTCCTCCACATGCTTGGAGATGACATTCAGAATGAGCTGTTCCATCACCTTTCCAGGGATGGAGGTGAGGCTGACTGGCCTGTAGTTTCCTGGGTCATTCTTCTTGCCGTTTTCCAAGACTGGAGTGACATTGGCTTTCCTCCAGCCCTCAGGTACCTCTCCTGTTCTCCAAGACCTTTCAATGGTGATGGAGAGTGGCTTAGCAACAACATCTGCCAACTCTCTAAGCACTCGTTCGTGCATCCCATCGGAGCCCATAGATTTGTGTATGTCCAGCTCATGTAAACCATCTCTAACCTGTTCCTCAAACAAGGGAAAGTCTTCCTATGGCCAGATTTTCTCTTCTGTCTCTAGGGCCTGGGATACTTGAGGGCCAGTCTCAGCAGTAAAGACAGAAGCGAAGAAGGCATTGAGTAACTCTGCCTTCTTTGTGTCATCCGTTACCAGGGCAACCTCCTCATTCAGTAGGGGACCTACGCTTTCCCTAACCTTCCTTCTGCTGCTGATATACTCAAAGAAAACCTTCTTATTGTCTTTGACATCCATGGCCAGATTTGTTTCCAACTGGAGGCTGGCCTTCCTCACCACATCCCTGCATACTCTAACAGCCTCCTTGTATTCCTCCCAGATGGCCTGTCCCTTTTTCCACATTATATAAACATCGTATTTCCATCTGAGTTTTGACTGGAGTTCCTTACTCATCCATGCTGGCCTCCTACTCCCTTTACTTGGCTTCTTCCTCATAAGGATGTATCAGTCTTGAGCCTGCAGGAAGTGATATTTGAATATTAGCCTGCCCTCTTGGATCCCCCTACCTTCTAGAGCCTTATCACATGGGATTTTTCTAAGCAGGACACTAAAGAGACCAAAGTTTACCCTGCTGAAGTTCATGGTTTTAGTCCAACTTATTTTCCTGCTTCCTCTACAGAGGATCCTGAACTCTACCATCTCATGGTCGCTGAAGCCAAGGCTGCCCCCAACCATGACACCTCCAACCAGTTCTTCTTGGTTTGTTAGGACACAGTCCAGCAGCATGCCTCTCCTTGTTGGCTCTTCCACAATCAGTGTCAAAAAGCTGTCATCAATGATCTATAGGAACTGCCTGGACTGTGTGTGCTTAGCTGTGTTACCCACCCAGCAGATGTCAGGTTGATTGAAGTTTTCCATGAGAACAAGGGCATGTGATCGTGAGTTTACTTCCAGCTGTCCATAGAAAGCCCTATTAACTTCCTCCTCCTGGTCAGGTGGCCTGTAGTAAACACCCACAACAGTGTCCCCCTTGTTAGCTTGTCCCTTAATTTTTACCCATAAGGACTCAACTTGTTCGTCATCCCACCCAAGGCTGAGTTCAAGACATCTGAGTTGCTCTCTCACAAAAAGTGCAACTCCTCCACCTCGTGTTGCTGGCCTGTCTTTCCTGAAAAGTGCATAGCCTTCCATGACAGCATTCCAGTCATGTGAGCTGTCCAACCATGTCACTGTAAGAGTGAGATCATGGCCTTGTGAACGTGTACAGATGTCTAATTCTTCCTGTTTACTCCCCATGCTACGTGCTTTGGTGTACAGACACTTCAGGAAAGTACTCAAGCATGCAGGTTTCTCATGAGGGGTGCAGAAGATCTACCACAGCCGTGTCTATCCTTGAGGTGTTAGCCTTCTAGTTCTCATCTTGGGAGGCAGCTAAGGAATGTTTGTCACTGCTCTGACTGGTCTGGCATGTTCCTCAGTTCAACATGATTATGTGAGCATCACCACCACTTTGGTTCATAGTTTTGTGCTTAATATGCTTTGATACTTTCCACTATCAGAAATACTGATGTTTTATTTACATAAAAATCAATCCTCTATTCTCTAGAGAGGTAGTAGCCTTATGCGGATTTATATGAATTTACATACATCTGTACCAAAGGTTCTTACCCCATGTATTAAATTATTCTTTAAACTCAATGAGATTTTTAGCTTATTTAAGGCTACATAGGATATGTGTATCATACCTTTGTGGTACTGAAAGCTTGGCAATCAAGGCTTCAAAAGAATGGTCATACACTAAGAAAGGCTTGAGAATCAGCAGAGCATTGAGTTAAATTCCTTACATCTTTCCCTCAGTAAGCACACCAAAATAAAATATCCTTCTGTTGACTGAACTGCAACATATGTGCTGCAACAAATTATACATATCTCCTGTGAGAAAAAAGGTTTTTATGCACTGCTTCAGGTGACTATCTGCTTCCTACTCAGCTAAGGAATTTTCTGTCCTCTCTGATACTGTGGATTCCTCGTTTTGCAAAATCTCTCTAATGACACCCTGGATTCCAAAATGTTCACTCTGCTGAGCTACCTGTTAAGGAGAATTTGGCCTTTGTCCCACCCAGTTCCACTTTACTCAGCTTTCAGTATACATTTCATATACAAAAAGGCAGCCTGCTTTTCTGTTGCACCTTTTTAACAGGACATAAGATGTATCAAGCGCAAACAAGAAAACAAATAGATCGGCATGTCACATATTTAGAATTAAAGCCAAGAAGACTGGTTGGATCATTAATCTAATTTACTGTGTATCAAATATACTCTGCACATAGAGTTTACCAGTTACTCTGGGCCTAAGCATAATTTTTGCTTTGGCTAGATTTCATTCAGATGCATTCTGTTTTGAGATTATTATATCTAGATTTGGAGAATTCAACACTTTTCTCTGCAGCGATTCCCATTTATTCCAGTGTTTAAATATTCTTCTTGATGGAAAATTGTACCTTATTTCCAATCTGTCTAAACTGAATTGGCTCTTGCTAAGATTTCTCAACTACATTAAACAGCTCTTTAGTTCTCAGTAGTTTCTCCCTGTGGAGATACACTGAAATCAAGTACATTGTCTTCTCTTCTTTTTAATGAGCTGAAATAGGCTGAGCACTCTAAGACGTTCCTTGCAAGACATTTTCTCTTGTCCTGTAATCCTTTGTGTCTCTTTTCTTCACAGCATCTAAAGGTCAAGCATTATTTAAAATTGGTGACATGAGAACTACACAAAGTATTTCGAAATCCACTGTCACATCCAGACATAAGCCCTTTCTTTTGCCACAGCACCACACTTGATCTTCTGCAGCTAAAATGTCCAGACAGCACATATTGCGTTTTACTGAAATCCAAATGCATTGTTGCTATTTTTTTTTCCATTTTTTCAAAGAAATCTCAGAGACAGATGTTGAATATGTCTGGTGTGATCTCACCTTGGCAAACCTCATGTGTTTGTACATTTAATGGATATATCTATACACATATACACACACATAGATATGTGTACAGTTATACATACACACATCTAATTATGTATATGGCATGAGTATACATAGATACATACAAACTCTAAAGATCTTAATCTCCTCAAGATCTTAGTCCTTAATCTGCTGAATCCAGTTAACTGGTTTATTATAATAACTTTTTTCCTTTTGCAACCAAAAATGTTAAGTACCACCCACACTTTATTTATCTTTCATTTTAAGTAAAGTTTGCTCATCATCATATGAATCAAACAGCTTGTATTTCAATGATGCTCCTGCATCATGAGGTCATGAATTTACTTGCCTTGTAACTATTTGGTAAAGAAACCTGACAGCTACTACATCTAGAAATGACTGGCTCCTTCTTTTATCAGCAATATTTATCTCCTACACTTTGTACATTAGTGAAGTTCAATTCTTCCATAATGAAAACCGCTAGTAACATCTCTCACTTTTACAATTTAACAGACAACAGCATCCATTTACAAATCTAGTCTGTTAGCCTCTAACAGACACTTTTCTCTACTTTAATATTCTTCCCTTTTACATTTATCAGAACCTGTCTTATATGTGCTATCCCTTATTATTTCCCTGCCTGTCACTCCATTTATCATTTTTATTTCTCACTTCCTTTCCTTAATGAATAAGCCATACCCTCCCACACTTTTGGAAGATGTGCACAATAAACAAGTTGTGTTTACCTACATCAAATCTAGTTTCACACATGAAGTAATAAAAGCTATTCTACTGAAATGTTCTGTCTTAACACTGATACATAAATAACTATGTATCAGTAGAGTTTGAGTTTCTTGTCCATTAAAATCCCCTGTGTTCTAGCTTGCTTCACTTGGCCCTTTTTATCTACATTTCCAATTCAAATTCAGACCCTTCATTCTTCATCTTTCTGCTCTAGGGTATATAACACACTTGTGGGAACATGAAAAAATAATTAGTTTGTTAGTGTTAAGTAATCAGTCTAGGCTGTTCTCAATGGTTGCTGTTTCTCATGATTATTTATTGCCCTGCCAATTTTGTATCATCCATAGACTTTATCAGCAGTGATTTTACTTCTCTTCCAAATTACAGATGATGAAGATGTTGACTAGAACCAAAATCAATACAATACTATAATAATACCATAGGATAACCAGATGGACTTTCTCCCAAGGAACTTAGCTCTCTACTGACCTTAGAATCACAAAAATGTCATGGATGGAAATCGTCTTTCTGTCAATGCTCTGCTATCTGTCAAATCAGGCAAGTATAGAGACAAAATTGTATGATGGGAAAAGGACAGAGAGAAACAGGAATTTGGCATAAAGTGTAGGCATAGCCTTTGTTTTCCTTAACTAGAACAAATCATTAACATCAATGTGAGATCAGCCTTCATCAAGCTTTAAACGTTGTCAAGAGTACCTCAGTTTGCTTTCAGGTTACTAGAGTTAGCCTATGCTATTTATTAGAACTGGGGGTTTTTTGTTTGTTTTTTAAAATAACTCTCCTTTGCAGGGTAGAGGATACCAACATTATACATATGCAAAAAACCCCAGATGTATTCTGAGAATTACTATAAAGGTAGATCATATGTATAACCACTAACAAGATAAATTTTATATATATATGTATATATATATATATAAAAATGCTAACTGAAAACTTCTTAGTACTGAAAGTCATAAGATTAGCCTCTAGAGTCATATTCTTTGGAAATATTTTTTGTTATATTTAAAAAAAATAAACCAAGTATGTTCATCTTTTAAATAATCCACTAGAGGGAGTTCTATTAATAAAATAGGAGTACTGACAGCACACATGAAGCCTTCGAAGAAGAGCTTAAATATGCAACTGCCATAATTTGCACTTTTTATCGAGCACTAAAACTTTTAGTTGAGCTTGTGTCAAGAAAATGAGAGTTGAGTAACTATGGATTCAACTTGAAGTTGAAATTTCTAGTGTTGCAAAACTGGTATAGGTGAGAATGAAATGCAGCTATCTGATACTGACTCTAATATTTGGTGGCATGAGTATTTTTGAGTAATTAGTAAAGCAAATTAATCTAATCATAAAAGTCAACTGTCAGTCTTTTATCATGGGCACTACAGTGGTACAGAATACCCTCATATGTTCCTATCTTAGCACAATCAGTGCTAAGTGGCTGATTTCCCAAAGAAAAGCCACAAGAAATGTCCCCACAATTCTCTACATCTTCCTCTTGGCAGTGTTTTCCTTGTGGAAGACACTCAGATTATATCAATAAATCCAACACTATAAACCACTAGCTAAATAAGTTAACAGTAAGTATCATGTTTATACAGCACTATTTTGAATAAATAATTCCAGGGGTTACATGCAAATATAAAATATATGAAGAGCTATGAAGGAATATACAATACATGAAAAAGTTGAAACAATCTTAACAACAGAGTGATTCTAGAAGTACAAATGTTTGATTGCCAGCTGGTATAAACCAGCATAGGTCTAATGACTTTAATGAAATCATGTCAGTTTAAACTAGATGGTTTTTGCTACTCTAATTACTTTTTTAGTAGTTGATATAATAGTGACCTCAAAATCAAGTAAGGCTATTTCCTTCTAAGAAGCAACTGATGTTCCTTCTTTTGAAAAATGTTTTAATTTCTGAAGTAACTCAGAAGCAGTCATCTTCAAATGGGCTTTTGGAAATGCAATTCTGAATGATTAGAAATTATTTAAGGGCATCACTCAAGTAAAGAGAGATTATTTTCTTCTGTCTTGCTTTTCTTCTTTCTTTTCTTTTTTTTTTTTTTTCAGTCACTTCTCTTATGCTATTGAACAGTTTCTCTTTGCTGCTAGGCTGCAAGTCCACTGGGTGTCACAAAAGTTGGGTCACATATAAAGCGGATCATAAAGTGATAAAATAAGCCTCATCATGAAGAAAGACAACAAATCTCCAGAGATGGGAGGAGGGATTAGCTGTAATTATCAGTTGAAAAGTGTCTTCTCTCCCTAAGGGAATGCGAGCTATCTCTGACTGATAGAAGTTATCCATTCTCTGGAAAATGTAAACCCTTGCAAGAGAAATAATTACTTCTTTCATTCCATGTCAGCATGGGTCATATTTACAAAAAATTTGAGGAACATTTTTATGAGTGTTTTAAGTGATGAGGTTAAGCAGTTTCTCACATACGTTTAGAAACTAGGAAACTTCTTGGTTGTACTGGTTTTGGTGGGGATAGAGTTGAATTTCTTCATAGTAGTTTGTACAGTGCGGTGTTTTGAATTTGTGCTGAAAACAGTGCTGATAACACAGTGATGTTTTAGTTACTGCTGAGCGGGGCTTACACAGGGTCAAGGAATGTTCTGTTTCTCACACCACCCCCCCAAGCAAGTAGACTGGGATTGCACAAGAAGTTGGGAGGCGACAGAGCTGGGACAGCTGACCCAACTGACCAAAGGGATATTACATACTTATGATGTCTTATTACATACTTATTACATACATATGATGTCATGCTCAACAATAAAAAGCTGGGCAAAGAAGAAAGAAGAAGGATGTTTGGAGTGATGGCATTTGTCTTCCCAAGTAACTATTACACGTGATGGAGCCTGGCTTTCCTGGAGATGGCTGCACACCTGCCTGCTGGTGGGAAGTGGTAAGTTAATTCCTTATTTCACTTTGCTTGCATGCACAGCTTTTGCTTTACCTATCAAACTGTCTTTATCTCAACCCAAAAGTTCTCTTACTTTTACCTTTCTGATTCTGTCCCCCATCCCACCAGGGATGAGTGAGCAGCTGTATGGGACTAAGCTGCTAGCTGGGGTTAAACCACAACAGGTGAATAAAGTCACAGTAGAACGAGAGGTCATATATCTTTTAAAGTGTGTGGTACTTCAACAGAAAGAACATTTTAATTCTTTAGTATTTGATGGGATTAGGTTAAGTAATTTTAATTACTTGTATCTTGGTTTCATCTTCATTAAGCTAAATATAAAAATATTGTATTTATATTAATTCATTGAGATTTTAACTAAATCCTACTGAGGATGTAAGGTAAGGATGTAAGGTTCAGTTATAATGGGGAGATGCAGTAATTTAACACCTTTTTATAATACTATTTGGTCTTAAGTGTACAAGTTTCAAATATTGACAAAGATCAATATTTGCCCAGAAAATCTCAAAATAAGGCATCATTGCTATCGAGAGATATTTGAAAAATCCCACTGATTTCAGTTGGAGTCCCAAAGAAATTGTTGTAGGCAATGAAAACATACCAAAAGAGCAGAAGAAAGGCGAGGAGGCAATGAATGAACAGCATACCCAAACAGTGAAGTTAGCAAATGTTGCAATTGCCCGTTAGCCTTATTGATTTCTCTGTATTTTCTGCCTTTCCAGCTTAATCTTTAAGGTTTCAGTTACATATTCTTTTTGTAACACACAGTTACTACACATAATTATCAAAGTGTGTTGCTACTTTAAAGTGACCAAAAGGTGAAACATCCATACAGCATGTATGGAAGCAGAGTAAAGACAGAAAACCAAAAAGAAGGGGAGGAGAGAAGGAAAGAAGGAAGGCAATCAGGAAGAAGGGAGGGCAGGAAGGCAGGAAAGCAGCAAGAGAAAGATGAAGAGAAGGAAGGAGGGAGGGACACAGGGAAGGTGAAAGGGAAGGAGAGGGAGAGAAAGAGATAAAAGAAGGAAGGAGAGAGTAAGGAGTATATTGTGAAAGACAGGGAGAGGTAAAAAATGAAATTATGTAATTCATTAGATATAGCTAGAATTTTTGGTCTACCCTTCTCTTGTACTCTTAATGTTGTTATATAAAAATCACATGTTGATTGTATTGGTGCTGTCTGTATACATTCATTGTTTCCTTTCCAGAACTGGTTGCATGAAGAAAGCAACTCCATCAATGCAGTTGATGAGTTTCTAAATAAAGAGGTAATTGTCCCTTTCTGACTTTTAAATAAAAGTACATGGTTCAGAATATGTCAAAATACATTTTTTTTCTATGGCCCACTTTGTCAAAGGTACCCGCTATTATATCTTTAATACCTTTACATCTAAATAAGTTCTAAAAATGTAACATTTTTTCATCATATATTTCCATAAAGAAAAAAAAAAAGAAAAAACAAAGAAAAAAAACTTATTTCAGATAAGGAAAATTTCCAGTCAAAATAAGACAATAGGACCTACTGCCAAGGAAAAAAGCATGATGAACAGTTGTCAAGGGGGAGGGGGCAGGGAGAAAGAGCACCAGACAGTGTGATGCTGCGAAGTTCAATTTAATAACTGAACCAAAGCAGCGGATAAGCTGTGTCAGGAAAAACTTCACACTCCCACACATACAACCCACACACAGTTCCAGTTACTGAAGCTGGCCCTAAATGTGAGTTGGCACAGTGAAGCCTGAGGAAATGCAACACTTGCTCCAGCTCACTGTTGGTTCTCTGCGCAATACTCCCCTTTCCCTGCACTTGTAGTCCCAATCTCTGTTGCTGGGGAGGTATCGCAGAGGCTGCCAATAAAATCAGTCCATGATTATGTTATGCATCTTTCCAGCACTTTGAGGTTTTGCTCTCCCCTTGCTTGCTGCCCCACAGCTTGTACCATGGCTTATCACACTCTTTGTTTGTGTTGTATGATCAGCCATGGCTCATTATATTCAGTCCCACAACTCTTTATTAAGGCAAGGTTGTGATGCTTCCACGACAAAAGTTCAAACTCTCTGAAAGTCTGCAATACCACAAGAAATGTTCTAAATGGGAATAAAATATTTTATGAACCAGCATTCACAACAATTCTAAGGCTCAGGCTGGAGTAACATGCCAATGAGATGGAAAGATACATGTCTTGTCTACTAATAATGAATATATATATATATTTTTAATATAGATTGTCCAAGTGAGAACATGCACCTTTCTGTTCCCCTGGCTCCAGTTAGGAAGAGATATTTGCAGATTATATTTTTCCCCAGTATCTCTGTATTATGGTTCTCTAATATCTGTCACTATTGTATTGAAGGGCACCTGTACTTTGACAGAGCACTACAAAGCTTCAGTTTCTGATTCTGCTTCAGGGAAGAGCAAGGCTAACCTTAAGTTTGAACTGTTCTCGCCTTTTTCTTTTTCTTTCTTTCTTTTTCTTTTTCTTTCTTTCTTTTTCTTCTTCTTTTTCTTTTTCTTTTTCTTTTTCTTTTTCTTTTTCTTTTTCTTTTTCTTTTTCCTTTTTTTTTCCCCCCAGAATTGTAAGCATCGAAAAATATCATTCTTTGGAGATTTTATTGTCCTTATTTTTCTTAACTTAATCAATGCATAAACAAGATGTCTGCCCTGCATTGTACTGCAAACATTACTGTCAGACAAGATCAGAATGAATCCATCACTCTGAAGTCACTCCAGTCTTCAAAAAGGGTAAGAAGGAGGACCTGGGTAACTATAGACCGGTCAGCCTCACCTCAATCCCTGGGAAACTGATGGAACACCTTATCCTTGGTGCCATCTCAAGGCATATCAAGGATAAGAGGGTTATTAGGGGCAGTCAACATGGCTTCACCAAGGGGAAGTCATGCTTGACCAA
>VWYH01006132.1:0-71542 GCA_013399365.1 Pampusana beccarii | reverse complement strand
GAAGAAACTTCTTCTCAGTGAGGGTGACGGAACACTGGAACAGGCTGCCCAGGGAGGTCGTGGAGTCTCCTTCTCTGGAGACATTCAAAACCCGCCTGGACGCCTTCCTGTGTAACCTCATCTAGGTGTCCTGCTTCGGCAGGGGGATTGGACTAGATGATCTTTTGAGGTCCCTTCCAATCCCTAACATTCTGTGATTCTGTGATTCTGTGAAGTCTTTGCTTATCACCAAAACTTAACCATTGGTATATCTTACCCTTGGAAATGAGGAGCACCATCTCTGAATCAGTAACTCAAGATGCCTTTCCACATTCAAAAGACAAATCACACAGCCTCATCCTGACTGACAATAAATACTCCTTAGTATACCACCTAGTGCTTAAGAGATAATCTTGTAAATGGTGAGTGTTGTATATCAAAGCTCTCGAGATGTATCATTTTAAGAATGGGAGTCACTGATGACTGCAGAAAGCAGTGCAGTGACTAAAGATGAGAATCTTGGTGATGGAGTTTCTAGAGAGTAAGATTTCTACTGGTCATATACTCTTCTGTTTACTTCCTCAACCATCACCTAATGCCTAAGACTGACTTTTCTATCATGTCCCACTCCTGTATCTTCCTTTCCTCCGTTTTTCCTACCAGACCTCCTCATATTTGTTTCAGTTCAGTCATTGTGTCCAACGTTATTTCTTTGTCCTCACCAAACATCTGTGTGTTCCCACTAGGTTATCTCCTCTGTTGTCTGAGAAGCCCACAGAAAGCACTAGTGGGTCTCCTTTTTAAGGGACCTCTTCTCAATCCTAAAGTATTGGGAATAGCTGACAGTGAATGCATTCAAAGGTTATGTCAATGCTTTCTTGGTACCCCAGAAACACAATCTAAGTATTCTAATGGGTTTTTAAATTTAACCACTCTTTGATATCTTTCTGTGAAAACAAATAATGTTTATTCCCAGTAGTGGAACGTATCCTTCAGTCTTACCAAAGACATGTACAAATGTCAGGTATTTGCTTTTACACTAGTCTGTGAATTCAAGGGCTTTGAATTTACAGCTACAGAGTTCAGCTGTCTACATTCTCATCTTTACAGTTTTCCAGGAATGCCAAGAAAATCCCTCAAAATCCACTGTCTTTGGAGTGCTTTTTCAGTGTGATATATATGCTGATACAGATTCATGCTAACTGATTTTAGGCACCCACCCAATGCTTTTTAGGTTAAGAGTCTGCTTGCCCAGAGCCACTTCTATGGACAGTAATTTATTTATGCCTACAGTTCAGTGAGATGAAGCAGGATTTATAAATTGATATATTCTTCACTTGAGAGATTGAGATGCAGATCTGCTGATCTGACAGTCAAACCATCACCAGAACCACTGATGGAAGAACAGACATATCAGAGTAACCCTAACACGAAATTACATTTCTGCTAGCACTCTGAAGCATAGTACTAATGTTGTTGCTGAATATTAACGTTTTGGGAAATAGAATAAACTTGAAAAACAAATTAAAACCATAGAGAGTGTTGAGTCCTGTGTACAACGTGAAAAGATCATTCAGATGAGAGTGATACTTCTCATAGCAGCACTCTCTAGGAATAATACAGCATTCTGCCGTACTAACCTTTTAATGTGGCATTTAGGCAATAAAATGGAAGTTCCTGATGACAAAGAAGCCATCAAATTGTGATTAATGCACTATAGACTATTTGCTTAACTATTTTCCTGTAGATTTCACAGCATTTTACTACCAGCGGTTGTCTTCTCTATTTCCTATTAATTATCTTGTTGTCCATATGCTAGTTCTTGAAATGCTCTTACTTTCCTCTTCTCCTACTGTGTCTTGATGGAGTGGTACTGTAACTTGCCATGTCACAGCTGTATTAAGGAGAACTTATAAAAAAGCAGCACACTGTGCTAAGTGCTGATTATTACTTTCAAGCAAGCACCTTAAAAAAGAGCAGAAATATGAAAAGTTATCTATGAAGCACAATTTCTTCTCAAAGAAGAAAATAAGAAAAAAAGAAATTGGAAGCAAGAGTCATAATAATAGTCATAAGAAAAGTTTAATATAATGAATTAAAAAAAAAAAAGAAAACGTCTTATCTGTAATATTTTAAGAAACTCATACTATCCACAGAAATAAACTTTTTACTCCAAGGGTGTATTTAAAATTAACTCATTTGAAAGGAAAATATAGAAGCAATTTGAAAACAGGAAGCCATACTTTTCTGTGTCCATATGTCAAAATGTATAAGATTCATAACATATTTTCCAGGGACACGTCGCCATGTGTAAAAGAAGAAGGAAAATTACTAATTTAGAAAGAGTCCCAGAGACTCAATGATCAGTGACATTTCAGAAAGATTTTGACCCAGTGTCTTCTCACTTCCGTTGTCAGTGGTGCAGAAACAAATAGTAAGTTGTGTATGTGCACAAATATGTAATCTTTAAGAATATGTGTAACTTTTTACAGTACATGATCTTTTTAATACTGAATATTCTAAATTTGTGATTAGAATCCACAAGGTAAAAAGCATAAGCCTGAACAATTACAGTTTTCTACAGTTCGGTTCCAGTACTCTCTCCTCTTGAAAATGGATTTGTATGTCCATTTTAGCCATAGGTATATTGAGTAATTTTATTTTCCAATTAAATTACACTGATTTTTTTTTTAACCAGCATGTCCTAAGCTAATTTCTTACACATACTTAATTCATATTAAACTTGAATCGAAAATCTCAAAAGCTTAAAGGGTTCTTACAGCCACAATTCACTTTTAAAAGTGTATGCATTGTGCACTAAAACCAGTGTTCTCATTGCACTACAGTAGCTTAGACATTTCCAGTTGAGTAAGCAATAAATTAGTCTAAGTAAAAAAAAAACCAAATAAATAGTGCTTTGGATGGAAATGTCCCATTTAACATGTTTGGTACTTTTTCGTTTTGATTTGTTTTTTTCCCGTTGTTTTTTTTCCCTTAAATTATTTAATTATTTTCCTCAAAACATTCACATTTTTTTTTTCCTCCAAGTATTAATAACATAATGTATTAGATTTTTAGACAAATAAATGTTCAGCAATATGATTAACAATATCACATTCCTGTGTGTGACACAGTCTCTTTCATAGTCACTCAAGTACAGCAATCTATCACAATATCCTCTCAGATGGCTGGACAAATATTTAAATAGGTCTTTTGAAGAAGCAACAATAAAACACAAAATAAAAAAAATGAAAAAATTTCTGTTGCTGTCTGGAGTCACTTTGGTTTTCAATGAACACTATCTATCTCAAGAAAAAAACATCTTACAGATCATCCATTAAGTGTAGGATGCCATAAAGTCTGAACACAGCCTGCACAGACCTTCTTGCAGATTTATATTTGCTATTTACAGTGCAAGGAAGACATTTTGTACAATAATGTATTTTGGAAAGGTATGCCTAACAGAGCATAAGAAACAGAAAATCACAGAATGCTTCAAACTTTCAGTATGTTACTGCTAACTTGTTGTTAACATGTTACAAATAGCTTGTTGATAATAAAAGTCAATTAAATGTTAGCTCTGGTAATCCCATCTGTTGCATGTTGCTTAAAAAACAACATTAAAAAAATTAAAAATATCTGAACTTTTGCTTCATGTTGTCCCTGGATACACAGCTCATATCTAAGACCACTGAAAATGTACTGGAGACATATTTAATAGCCTCATAGCCTAATTTTGTTTCAAAGTGATCTCTGGGGTCATCTAGTCAAACTCCCTGCTCAGTGCAGCAACATTTTCTGTCAAGTCTTAAATATCTCCAAGAACAGGTCCCAAAAACTCCACTGGTTGTATTTGACTATTCCCATGGTCAAAAAAAGAGAAATCCTAATATGCGATCAGGATTTTCTATGCTCCAATTTATGTCTGTCTGTTGCCTATCACTCTGCAATTCCAGCAAGTCTGGCACTATCTTATCTGTATCCTCCAATCAGGCATATAAAGAGAGCAGTAAGGTCTTCCTCAGACCTGTCTTACCTAGATTCAACAGGACCAGCTCCCCCCAGTTTCCTCACATGCCACGTATTCCAGCATCCAAAAGCTTGGTGACCTCCACTTGACTCACTCCAGTATACCCACGTCTCTCTTTTACTGAGGTACCCAAAAGTAGACACAGCACTTCATATGTGGTGTCACGGGTGCCAAATAGGGAAGGATCACCTTCTTCAATTTGCTCACTCTCACTAATACATCCCAGGATGTTGTCAGCCTTCTTTGCTGCCAGGATACACGGCTGGCTTTTATTCAACTTGGTGTTCATCAGGACCCCCAGGTTGTTTTTTGCAGCGCTGCTCCCTGGACAGTTGCTCCCCAGACTGCACTGGTGCATTCGGGTTATTTGTCCCCAGATTGCAGGACTTCGCATTTCTCTTTGCTGAACTTCATCATGTTCCTGTCAGCCCATATCTCCAGCCTTCCCTTTAAATAGCATCTCTGTCCCCAAATATTGATCATCTCCCTCTGCCAATTTCGAGACATCTGCAAACTTACTGAGAGAGAACTCCATCCTGTCATCTAGATAATTAATAAAATTGTTTAACAGTATTGAACCCAGGAATGATCCCTGAGGAACATCACTATTTACTGGTCACCAGCTGGACTTTTTACTACAGACCATGATGACTCTCTGAGCCTGTCTGTCCAGTCAGCTTTCCATCCATTTTATTGTCTATTTATCCATATGTCACCAATGTGGTGATAAGGAGGTCAAGGTCGTGAAAACAAAGCACGATATAAAGTTAGCAAAGCTGTTATCTGGTCACTATCTATTGACCAGTATCTGGTCAACTATTTTAAATAGTAGAATGCCAACTGATGACCCTGTGTATAAATCCTATTAAACAGTGTATGTTAAAGAACTCTTAAATTACAGTACTAGAGAGTTTGCTTGCCCCACCTGTTATCTGACATTAGTTAAAGCCATATCAACACTGAAAGAAACCGCAGATGTCTCAATGTACAGTCACAACTCATTAATGATTGACACCACCATCTATCAATATCTCAATAATATTTTTTTAATTTTAATATGGAATTTTGTTACAATATTTCAATATGCTCCAGGATGAGCTGTTGTAAATGGAACTGGATAGGAAAGATTTTCTATATCACTCCCCTACCCCACCCCACCAAGTTTTAACTCTGAAATTCTGTGGCTTAGATAATAAACATAACAGGATCACTGAAGCTTTTCACTATAAAAGACCATTTGAAAATTTGCATAAGGCACACACTTCACATAAATGAAATGGTTGCTCCATCTGCAGTATAATCAGGATTCTCAGTAAGTTAAAGGGTCTATATAGAGTCAGTAGTACATGTCACTGAGATTACTCATGTGCTTATAATTAAGTTTGAATAATATTTTGCTGTGCTGAGACTAACGACCCTTGCAGTGTGAAGCACAGAATTGCATCTATGAGAGACTACACACCTTCTACCACTTCATTCAAAGGCACTTGAAAACATTCTGTATCTCCTAGGCTTGGAACTGTAACATATGTTAGGGTTCTTTACATTGCTAACATTTTGACTGGGTTACAGACACATCATTCACTTTATTCATATATGTTCTTCTGCACAAGGAAATTTTACTTATGGCCATCCTCCTACTTGATGCCTCAAAGTAACTTGAAGATTTGCCAAGTTTATGTTTGGCAATTCATCTTGGAATATGGTGAAATAAAAATGTGGAATAAGCTCTATAATCTCAATTGTCAAACTGCAGTTTCAAGATGCAAAATTATCACTGAGGTTTGAGTTTCCTGAGAGGTAAAGCACTGACAGATTAAATAGATGTATCGATGAGGTATTTCAATTTCCCATTTAAAAAAATTTGGCTGCAGTCAAATGGCTTGATATTGAGATGAAGTAACTGGTAGCATAACTTGGAATGTCACACCGTAAATTTCTAAGCATAATCTATGTGTCATAAGACAAGCAGAACCATGTTCTTTATGGTAAAAGAGAAAGCAAACTACAGTTCTATTCAAAGTCTTACCAAGTATGAATAAAATTTTTAAGAATTTCCCATGCTTTAAAATCAAACTGAAATTATCTCTTTAAGGAAAAATATGACAAACTCTTCATGTCTCAATATTTACTAATGTAGAAAAGTAGTTGTTACGAGAAAGGCTAATGGTATATCAAAGTCATGGAGTTCATTAAACCAGCATTGTCTATTACAAACTTTCAGGAATAAACACATAATGGTTCAAAGTACATTATAAGAAGTCATATATTCTAAAAAGAATTGCATCTCAATGAGGTTGCCATGACAATCTTGAATTAGACTTCATTCTGTTTTATAAAGAGACAGGTAAGATCATACACTACAACTCTAATTTCTAGCGAGTATGACAAGCAGATTAATTGTTGACTTTAGAGGTTATCTTCCCTACAGATTAAACACCTGATAATTAAAAGAATAAAGAACTGTCACTAAAAATGCGTTAAAAGAATGCATTTGCTTTAGCTTATTGATATTTTCAATTTTGCTGCTTTTTATTTAAAGACATCACATATGCATTTCACTGTACTATCATATAACTCTGACAATATATTAGCAGTTCAATGTTATCAGACATATGGTTTTGCAGACTGAAAATTTACAGAACGTGAGAAGCTAGTAAAAACCCAGATTGTAATTAAGAAGTACAGAAATCTTAAATCAAGTGAGACACATATTTGTGCTGCCATTTAAATTACTGGATTCATCTAAAAAAATGGACAAATAAATAAATAATTAAGCAAATAAAAAAAAAAAAATTTAAAAAAACCTCCACATCTATATGTCTAAAAGAATAAATCAATGAAACTTTGTATTTTTTTCTCTTGTTTTAACTTCTTGCTTCTAAGGCTCTAACTTAAAATGTTGATATCCAAGTTCAATTTATAAAAAGTAAAGGGAATGCAAAGATAGAAATTTCCACCTTTCTTTGTTCACTAACTTTTTATTAAGTTTACATTCCCCTCTTGCCCCACTACCCTTATAACTTGTTATTTGGCAAGTGTATTTTCTAAATATTTTTCAAATGTTCGCTGGTTTTCCTTCACTGCTGTTCTTATCTTCATTTCCTTATTGCCTCTCTTCCTCCATGCACACATTTTATTTTGTCACTTAGATTTTGCATTTCAAAAGAACGATATGATATTTGACATATTTGACATATTTGACAAAGACCAAATATCTCAATAAATACCAGGGATATTATGCCTTTGTTTACAGAAAGGGTTATATAACTGTACAGTTAATTAATTTTACTTCCATTAGAAGCTTTCTCCAGGCTCAGCAATGACTCTTTGCATTTTGAAAAAAGTTTGACACATCTGAATTAAATCCAGACATACCTGTGTCAACTATGCAAATAAAAATTTGTATTCATGGCTAGCACAGATTTCATGGTTGAGAAGAATTGAACAGTTATCTAACGTGACAAAAAACATGTGTTGGAAATGACCTATCTCCTGAAGTCAACAGGATTCTTAAATTCAGTGGTCTGCTCTCCAGCACCTATTTGTTCTTCAATATAAAGAAAATTCCAACCTCAAAAGTCTTGTCCTCATAACATGTTATATGAAAGCCCAAAGCAAACTGAATATATATATATATATAAAAATAAATATAAATATTTATTTAATGGACAACACTGTAATTTAGATTTTATACAATAACAAGTCTGACACTAGGCAAGAAAATTGCTTTGGAAAAATGAAGAACATTTATGGAGATTTAATGAAGCAAACCATTTTCATGAAAATACATTGACATTGACTAAAATGCTATTGTGAAGGCAACTACGAATGACTTTCTAATCAAAAATAACTGGTGGAGGAAAGGTGTAAGATATTTGCCAAGTGTGATTAAGTCAGAGACTTATACTAAGGTTCCAGCCACTTTAAATGAGTACCTCAGCTGTGGGCTACAGAGAATTAGTCTTTTTTCTTTCTTTTTTTTTTTTTTCCCCAGGAATCAATGAATGCTTAATTTCACCTATGTAATTAAATAAGATGCAAAATTATTCCAAAATGAGATTCAACTTGAGTCATATCTCAACATTATTACACATTCTATAGCATATGCAGTGTCTACAAATCTAGTTTTGCAAGATGTGTAGAATTATTGTTTCTTCAATTTTTTTTTTTAATCTCAGTAAACTTTATGGTATAGCACTATTCTTTCTAATCAGGCACATCTGTATTTCTCTACAGCATTATGGTTAGTAGGTTTTTTTTTACAATTTTTGGCTACAATATTTAACTGACATATGATGGGGTCAAAAATAATTTCTTGTGCTTAATATAGAGTAGATATTTTTGTAGATGAACATAACAAGATGAAAGGTAAATAATTTCAGTCATTTTGTTCATTATTTTTCTACTTTGGGGACAAGTATATCTACTTCATTTAGCTTTGTTATTTGTACTCTGTTAAAAAAATATTTGTTACGATGATTAGCATTACAGAACAGGCTATTCAGATAGTCAGCTGTAATTCCCTATTCACTGAACTGGTATATCACTAACAGACTCCGGTGCTATAGCTCTAAATATCTAGAAACTCAATATTACTGAAGATTGAAAAAAATGTAGAAAAAAATAATGTTATTTCACTCCTCAAAAATGTTTGAGTTTGTTCAAATGCTGTCAAAACTTCTCTCTCTCCTCCACATTTTTTTCCCTAAAAGTGCTTTTCATATATCAGAGAGATTCATTTTCTGGTAAGTCCACTATTTATATGAAAAATAACTATTAAGAAAATTGGCAAATCCACTTTGCTCGTTTTACATTTCACATTTTCATGGACAAAAATGACTTTTCCTTAGAAAGCAGAAACACCCAAAAATTGAAAGTTGCATTCACTAATCTGTTATTCTGCCTTCATACCAGGAACTTCTTAACTATTTATTTTGCATAGCTTTTGAAGAATGGTAATTTTTTACAAGCAAATGACCACACAATACGACAGAGTTGAGGGAGTACCATTATTTCCTGTTCACAACAAATGAGCTTTTGCAATGATACCTTGGAAGAAGCTTCACAGAGCCAGAATTTGAGATATATTACTTGTAACTCTTGAAGAAAGCACTCTGAAAATCTTTAAAGAAATGGCCTTGAAGTTCTCTTGAAAGCATAAGGACTTTTTGAAAACAAAGATTTTGCCATCCTTTTTAAAGAGAGCTTCCCCTCAAATCTTCTGCATAAGACAGGAGGAGTTTGTTAACAAACTCTCCCTTGCGCAGTTTTAGGTTTGCTCTCACCACAGCCTGTGCTGTTTCCCTGGAGTCTGAAGAAAAAAATAAAGCTTTCTGTCACCTCAGAGACTGTGCATCTGCTCTTGGCTCTGCTCAACACTTTCCTACCCTTTCTTCACATTACAAGGTCTCTGCTGTTCCTTACCACACTCTCCAGGGTATACACCTTGCACTCTAGAAGTTTTTCCCAGTCATACATGCACGCAGAAGAAATATTTCCTTTTCTCTTATGCAGATTCTCTCTGATCTAGAGTGTTGTAGTCAAGACAGGCAATAAGGCATCCTTCCTCCAGTAGATCAAATAGATGCGAACTGCCTCACACTTAAATGCAATAACACGCTGCCTGTTAAAATATCATGCACTATGAAGCTTATCTTTTAGGATTATGTTATGACTGGGTCGGAAGTTTAATCCCATAAAGAAAAAATATCATAACTGCATAGTTCAATAGATGAGAGCAAAGAGAAATTGTGACTATTGTGCATGCTTGCAAATGTAATTGTAGTTATGCCAGAACTTGCTTATTAATTTCTACTGACTTCCTTTTTGATCCACCATCCTTTGTTTGTGATTTCTCCATTACACATAATTCAGATTTTAGACATAAACATTAAAAACAATAAGAGATTATATAGTACACCTAATATCTTAGAAATGGGAACAAATCTTTGTGATACATCAAATAACTATGTCACAAGTTTTCAAAGGTACTGTAATGAGTAATTTCATTCACCAAAAATTATTTCAATAAATTGATTTAAAGAATAATGAGAATTATTTAAACTCAAGATTTTTCTCTATTAGGTGGTTTAATTTTTTTCATTGTTGTTTCATTATCTTGAATATTGTTTCATTGTATTGCTTTTCACTCATAAAAAATCAAAGTACTATATAAATAAAAAATACATTGATAAATAAGGCTAAGTTTTTTCAGCCCATACCTATTCACTTCAAAAGCAATCTCATTCTAAGGTAGAATATATGAATTCTGCTCTGACAGCTTATTTTTCTCCACTGAGAGAAGAAGGTTAAACTGACTAGATTGGACCTGGGAAACTATGTTTTAGATGGCTAAATACACAAAAAATTAAAACCACCCACAGAACTAGCTCCGTAAGTATAAAATGGATATAACTACCTGTGCTGTAGTGGTAAGAAAAACACACTTAAAACTGTGAATCACAATATGGTATTACTTACTGAAAAGAATAAATAAAATAAGGATATAACTGCTGGAAAAGCAAAGCAGATTAGTTGAAACTTGCTATATTGCTTCAATAATAACTTCAGTATAGACCTTAAGGGACTATTATTTCTTAGAAATTATTTGCAACCTACTCTATATGTAAGCTTAATTTCATGAGCCAGATGTTTGTATTTTTGTCAAACTATCCAGAATCAAATGGCTACCAATACGATTTAGTTTCTGAATAAGTAGCATATCGTTACTTCACTGATTCTGATTAATTTTCAATATTAATGCCATACCTGTTCTGTCAGGTGTAACTGGAAAAAAAATAAATATTGTCAGATAAAATTCTTTATGTCTTCGACTTTCTGTCTGAATTTACTACACAGATGAATATGATGGATAGTTCCTGACCAAAAAAAACCAAAAAACAAAAACAAAACACCTCAAAACCAAGCAAACCTTCCCTTTATATTGTTCCCATGCACTACAACAGCTAAAAAGCTTCTCTAAAGATAAACAAAAAGGAACAGTGATTAAAACATCCTAAGGATTTACAGACAATTTTCCTATTATAACATCACCTGTATGTGACCATGCATGTAATTAAGGTATATACTGTTCTGTCTCAGCAGATGGTGCATTCAGCGTAGCAAGCCAATTCATATAACTTCACTGGATTTGAGAGGACTCACCACTCCTATGATTTCAAGAGGACCATTTATGAAATAAAGTTCCAAGTACAGAACAATTTTTAGCAGAAAAGTAGTAAGTTATTTTTACTTACAGAAGATATAGAGGATTCAAAAGATCATAATTTAGATCTTCTAAAACTGGCTTACCATGGTGTAGTTGTGAGCCACCTTCATAAGTTCTGTGCATCCTTGTGCATCAGCAAACGCACGTATTCCCAAACAGTTGGACGGGTGCAAAAGCTTCATTAGGAAATGGCAGCAAACCTCTACTACTTGCGGGAGCTGAAGGAGGCAGGCAGCTGCTAGAAGATTTTCAATGGTGTCTTCTTTCAATTCCAAGCAGCCTAAAAAAAAAAGAGATTGATAACACATGTCAACTTATTTACTTGGTGTTTACAAAATATGCAGTATCAAACACCTTTTATAAATAATCCTATTTCATAAATAATCCTAGCATTATATAAATAACTCTAGAAAAAAAGTGAAGAGATGGGGCATTAGTCTCTCTCCCAGGCTAGAGATCATTTACACAAACTGGACATCCACAAATCCATGGGCCCCGATGGGATGCAGGCATGAGTGCTTAGAGAGATGGTAGATGTTATTGCAAAGCCACTCTCCACCACCATTGAAAGGTCTTGGAGAACAGGAGAGGACTGGTAAGAAGGATGACCCAGGAAACTGCTGGCCAGTCAACCTCACCTCCATCCCAGGAAAGGTGATGAAACAACTTATTCTGGATGTCATCTCCAAGCATATGGAGGAAAATAAGTTTATCGGGAGTAGTCAGCATGGGTTCACCAAAGGGAAATAATGTTTGACCAACTTGATAGCCTTCTATGATGGTATGTCTGGCGGGGTAGACAAGGGAAGAGCAGTGGACATTGTCAACATTGACCTCAGCAANCTGTATGAAGACACTGAGTACACCCTCAGCAAGTTTGCTGATGATACCAAACCATGAGGAAGGGCTGACACACCAAAAGGCTGTGCTGCAATTCAGCAAGACCTGGACAGGCTGGAGGACTAGGCAGAGAAGAACCTGATGATATTCAACAAGAGCTAGTGTAGGGTCCTGTACCTGGGGAGGAACAACCCCAGGCACCAGTACAGGTTAGGGGCAGACCTGCTGGAAAGCAGCTCTGCAGAGGACTTGGGAGTTCTGGTCAACAACAGGTTGACCATGAGTCAACAATGTGCTTTTGTGGCCAAGAAGGCCAATGGTATCCTGGGATGCATTAAGAAGAGTGTGACCAGCAGGCCGAGGGAGGTTATCCTCCCTCTCTACTCTGCCCTGGTGAGGCCACATCTGGAGTACTGCATCCAGTTCTGGGCTCTCCAGTTTAAGAAGGACAAGGAATTACTGGAGGGAGTCCAGCGTTGGGCTACAAAGATGATTAGGGGCCTACGACACCTTTCTTACGAGGAGAGACTGGGTCTGTTCAGCCTGGAGAACAGAAGGCTGAGAGGGGTTCTCATCAATGTTTATAAATATCTCAAGGATGGATGTCAAGAGGATGGGACCAGACCCCTTTCATTAGTGCCCAAGGATAGGATGAGAGGCAATGGGTGCAGACTGAAGCACAGGATGTTCCATCTGAATATGAGAAAAAATATCTTCACTCTGAGGGTGCCAGAGCATGGGAGGGGTTGTGGAGTCTCCTTCTCTGGAGACATTCAAGACCGACCTGGATGCATTTCTGCGCGATCTGCTCTGGTGAACCTGCTTTAGCAGGTGGGTTGGACTAGATGAGCTCCAGAGGTCCCTTCCAACCCCAACCATTCTGTCATTCTGTGGTTCTGTGATTCTGTGATTCTGCAACTGGACTCCTCAGTGTCCTGAACATTACAGTGTTAGAAACATTTATTTTTAAACTGCTATTAATTCAAGTATATAATAGTAAATAAAGACTGTAAGGTATGGAAAGGAAGACAAGAAAAGTGGTTTTGTTTCTACAATGAGACGAAAATCTGGGTATCTGTCTATCAACCAGGCTGTGATTTTTTTTTCTTGAAATTGGTGACAAAAATCTACATTGGTACAGAGCAAAATTCACAGCCATTTATCTCCCTGCAAAGAATCAAGTAACTGGCTAATGCAGTATGACTAAAACTACGCAACTATCTTTAAATTACGCTTAAGACCTTCAAACTTTGTATTGCTTATTTGTAATGTGACTTTGGGATTCATTTTATCTGAGTAATATATGACAGGGTCCCAATAGCATATAGTTATTTGAAAATACTTTATATTAGCTAAAAAGCCATATATGGATGCATAAAATTTATATTCCATTAATTAATACTTATATTTAATTTTGTAATTTCACAAATTGTTATCTTTATCTTGGCGGCTGATACACTTTTATAAACTGAAGGTGAAACAGACAAAATAAATTTTAAAATAATTTCTTTTAGTGAGGAATAAGTGTCATTCTTGTCATCATGATCGCCCCTCAACCTGTCATTTTTAAACCTTTTTTTTTACATAATTAACTCTTACAAATCTCTTACATTGATAACTTAAGAAACTATAAATTAGAGATCACAGAGATGTGTTGGAGAACCAGAAAAAAAGCAGAGGAAATTAAAATATGCACACATAATATAAATTGTAAGAAACTACCACTTCTGGTTTTATTTTGCTGTGCTTGGAAAAATAATTTCAAACTATAAGAGGATTAACTGTATAGTGATCTTTCTATTCAAAGTAATATAGTTAGATAAACTCACTCTTTTCCTCACACAAATCTGTTGACACATAAAGAGAAATCTCCTAATCTTAATAGTTGTATCACATGGTATTGAGCAGTTCTAAAATCCTTAACCTCACAACAGAATGCCATTGAAAAGAAAAGCTGCTTTATATGAATATTGCAATACCAAGCCCAAAGTACAATAACCATAACACTGAAGATCTGACCTTCTGTCCTTCTTTTACTGTATCTGTAGCTTTTAGTATAAGATGGAAACTGGGAAGTTACACTTTACTACATTTAGTTATAATACACCCTTTTGGAAAGGTTAGAGCATGAGATCAAGTACACAGCATAATTTCATGGTTTTCCTCTAGTCATTTCTATATATCTATTAATGTCACATGAGTTTATGTTATCTGATATTTTCTCATGATTTCTTTTCACCTTGTGTTTATACAATGTGGGCAGAAAGCACACTTAGCAGCTGATTCTTGGCTGCCCTGTGTATTTATCAATGACACTCCCACATTTGCTGCACGCTTGCAGGTAACCACTGGCTCAACACACGATTATCTAGAATGTAGTTCCACTGTGTCATGTGGAAGCTATCAAAACCCAGTTGTTTTCAGGTTTAAACTGATCGTCCCAGCACCAAAAGGAAGAAAAATGAAAATATGCAAAAAAGCCATGAAAAGCAGATTGACCGAAAAATGTGTTGATGAAAACAAAATCAGAAAAAAAAAATGCTTTTCTTATATGCTATTTATGTGTTCAAGAACACACTCAGAGAAGTTTCTGGCCACACAAAGTTGATCGAGATAACATTCGCAGAATGACAGAAGTTTTGAAAGAATAACCACCCTTTATGAAGAAAGGTAATAATGTCACAGTTTGGTCTTTTATCACTAAATGTAGCCTGAGGAGAAGAACACAAAGGAAACAGTTGAAGCCGCATCAATCTATTTATTTTCAAACTGAAGATTTTTTCTGTTATTTGTGAGGAAAACCTGGGTACTAGCAGTATTAAAGTAAGTTTAATTCAATAAAAATTATTATCTTCTTTATAAATTATATGTTTCTTTGTGTAATCAACATGACCATTTTGAAGAAGATCCTTCACATTTTTATGGAAGAGAGTGAAGTTTCTGCCTTACACAATAATCAAGGGAGCAAACACACAATGGTTTCTGGGACACCTGGGGATATGAATACATTATAGCTTGACTTTTTCAAAAACACCAATTTACTACTTAATGTATCTAGGATAAGAGCTAGAAAATTACACTCAACTTGAGCTAGAGAGGAATTTACTGTGATTTTTTCTTTCAGTACTGTCTAATCCTGCCTTTTTTTTTTTCTTTTCTGTACAAACATTATAAGAAGTAAGATAGGGCTCTCCAGGATCCTGTTTTTACAAAGCATAAGCTTCAATAGTAGATAAGTATCTAATCCACCTCAGTGCTTTCCAAGTCTTAGTTATCTTCATTTTTAAACATCAAGACTCCTTCGCAAGTTTGGTCACAAGGGCTGTATTCACTTTTTCAGAAGAGCGCTGTGACATTTTTATGCAAGTTCTCTGGGATATCAAGTGTTTAGCATGGTAAAAGTTTCCAAAAAAAGCTGTTAAGAGGCTCAGTTTATACAATGTTAACTCTTCAGACAGTTTCATACAGACAGTTAGAAGATCCATACATCTATTGAAAGTGTTTATTAGGGCATTCAAAGGGGAATTTTATTACTGCTTCTTCAATTCACCTCCCCTTCACATTTTCATGCAATAAGGAGCTTGCACAAGTACTTTAGCCTGAGCAAAATAAATTAACCAGAGCTTAAAATCTCATTTTGTGTTACATTAATTAGGATGGAAAAAAAAAGAAAAAATCCAAAAAATCAAAAGAACTTTAATAGATGCTAATTGTTATTCTAAATTATAGTTCTATTTGTGACAAACTTTATGTGTATTGCTTATGCAGAAATTGAAATGTTTATATTTAGGACGAATTCTTATAATGAATACATAAATTTTATTACCTCATTACCAAAGGTGAAGCAGAGATAATATATAAAAATGCATGACATTAATAAGGTCAGTATCTGTCACAGGAATCAGTCTCCCACAGCTGTTAACTAATAGGTATCAATACAAATATGGTGGGACCACTCAGTAGGTACTGCTCACTTGCTCTGTACATAAGCAATAAATTTTAACCCAGATGTGTAACACCTGGAAATATAATTTTACCTCATGTTCACAGTATTTTTTTTCTCTCTTGTAATTACACATTTATGTATTCATAGCAAGCCTCTTCAACATTCTTAAGAGAGCTGTAAGGTTGCACCAGTGAAGTCATGTGAAGTGTCAAGGAATTAGAAATAACAGCTAGTACTAATTCCTTTTAATCAAGTATTTATAATTTCAATCTTTATGTTTCATGTGTCTTGATCAGTTGTGTTGCAGTTTTGAAGAGTTTTTGAATTGAATTATTTCCATAGGCTAACCAGTCATGGGAATGTACTTGGTCTACGAGGTCTCCATTTTTAAAAAGAAAGGCAGTAAATGGTATCAAGATAATATTTATTCAGATTTTGCATAGTAGATAAATCTCTTACAGTTACGGTTACAAGAAAAAGTTGCCTTCTGGAAAGAGAGTCAAATTCCAGTGAAGACTAGAAAAAAACTATAAAAAGGTGCTATGCTTCATATTGTTATAACAGGCCTTCTTGGCATTACTTATCATTAATCTTACCAAATCTTAGGTATCTGCCAGGCAGCCATCTGAGCTAATCATCTGAGATATCATTTTACAGTCTATTGAGAGAAATATGAGGCATTAGAGCAGCCTTCATCTGCCCTGGTTTAGTCAACTACTTTAGAGTGAGATGAATCACTCCCTACAAGTGGCTATTTCTTGCTTTTAACTCCAAAAAGAGCACCTTCATTTGACTTACTGTGACACTGTTGATATTTATATTCGCTGATATGAATTCAGTTCATCTGCTCCCAAACATACAGCCCTGGAACCTTCAGAATCATCAGGTATCAGGCAATGAAGTGTCTGGAAACACTTTACAGTCTTTAAACACTCTTGGGGTCCAATTCTGATGATTGTAGTAATGACCTAATGTGTAGTAACCACCTCTTATATCCATCTATGAATAGCAGCCAATGAAAGACACAATAGAAGGTTGGGGGTTTTTTGTGTGTTTTGGTTTGGTTTGGTTTGGTTTTGGTTTTGGTTTCTGGAGGTTTTTTGGTTTATTTTTTGATGTTGTTGGTGGTGGTTTGGTTTTGGGTTTTTTCGTTTTGTTTCATTTTGTTGGGGTTTTTTTTCTGTAGTAGAACATCTTTTAGTCTCCAGTTGACTTCTGAAGTGAATGTTAAGGTTTTGATTTTGACCTGTGCCTTAAAAGATAAATTCTATATTGTATCATCTCCAACACTTTTCAAAAAGGTGAAGTTGTTTTCAGAAAAGAAAACATGACAGACAGTATATTCACTTTGCAGAGGTTTCTCCTGATCAAACTTTTCTTTATTTTTTATTAATTATTTGCTGCAGACCACGGTCATCAGCTGCAAATGAGGAAAACAGGCACTCTATGGCTGATTGTGTTTACTTCCTTACAGCTTGGCATTTAGCATCAATAAAAATTTAGAAAGGCAGCTCATTTTTTTCTGTACAAATTCAAATAAACAAATAAATACTACCCCAAAAGGGAGTAAGTAGTCTCTTACACAAACAAACAGTGCAACTGAAATGGAAAAAAACTTAGGATCTGCCCACTCCCTCTTATCAGACTAGTCAACTTAGATACTAGCAGCCAAAACCCAAATCAAATACAAATTAACACCAAAAGCAAGTATGACCCTAAGATGTGTTTACTTGAAGGTGATGATGAATCACTTGATTTCTTTGGCAGCAATTTTGGCATCAGCCATCATAAATAAAAAATGAGTTATACCATATGATTTAACTACAAAAATTATTTTTTCCCCAGCGGGAAAAAAAAGTCTTTACAGAAAATTTTGCCTGTCCTGAACAACTTCAGTCCCCCCAATTCCAAACTACACTGGGCCATCTTATTGGAAGAGATCGATTTTCTGTTCATATAACACCTCTTTTTATAATCCCTGTGGGTAAAATTCAACTCTTGAGAAGGACAACTTATTTTGACTCCTCTTCACACAGGAGAATTAATATGATTTTTTTAAAAAAAGAAATTTGAATTTAGATTTCTATGAAATAATCTCTAAAAAACATTTAAAGTTAATACCAGGAAAGCATTCTCTTGATTCGGATATAAAAATTTTGACTATGATTAGATACTCAATTACATTGCCAGTTATGGTGCTATTTTTAAACTCTTCACTACTAAACATTATTTCAAATTTATGAGAATTTGCAATTTCAAATAATTTGTATGTGAATTTTGTATTTTAGTATTATGTGTAAAAATAATTTCATAAATTATTCTGCAGCTATAAAAATACGTAGTTTGCCAAAAATGAAAATTCCTCAATCACAATAATGAGAGTTCCTATAAATTAAATAGCTTCACTTAAAAAAAAAAATACAATTATTTACACTCTATTATTGCTACATCTTTTTTTGAGTAAACTGCTTAAACTGGCATAATTGCATGGTCATTTTTGAGTACTGCTGAAGTCCAGTGTACTTCAATGGCATGGAAACTTATAATATTGTAGAGTGATAAGAAATTCCTACTAACAAATTAAAATACCCTCTGAGCAGGAACCTTCTTGCAAGTGTCTGGCTAAGGATCAGAAAAGTATATTAGCCAAAATATGACATGATGTGGTATCTTTTCATCTCTTGGTCTGAAAAAAAATGAACCAAACAAGCAAACAAACCACCTCTGTTGCATAATTGAAATGTCATGTTTTTAAAGAAAATTTGTCTGCTGGCATAAATATCAGCTTTTTAGAGGGAGACATTAAGACACTACTTTCTCCTTATGAAGTAACTGCCATCCATGTGCCTTGGTTCACCTTATATATTTGAACTTAGTCACCTGTAAGATACACATACAAATAACAGCAGTAAAAACATTATATAATTTTAGCTGTGAGTCTAATCTTCATAAAACCTCTTTAAAAACTCTGAAGAAGGACATGTTAGTGCTCTGAAACACACTTGAAGATACATTTTCCAATGGCTACGGAAAAAATGTTAAAATATGGATTTCATTGTTGATATTATTGGCTAAAGACTACTAGTTTGCACTTGTGTAGATGATCAATATATTAATAATTACATCACCAACAATTCAACTAGTATAGTCATATTTTGAAATTTTAAGCTTAGTTTTATATATCAATAGAGGAATACGAAATCACAGGTTAAAACAAAGAAAAAAATCCCACAATAAAGGTTACCTCAAAAATACACAAATATAAACAGGCTTTACTAACTAAATTTCCAACAGTGCAAATCTTGCACCCATTCGCCAAATGGGGTGGGAGATGACATGAATTATTCCCAAAAGCTCATTTCAGATTTAAGGCCTTAGTTTCCCTTAATTCTTTTAATCAATGGACTTCAATACTTGGGTTTGCTTCTAGACTGCAGGTCCTGCCCACCATGCTGCATGCATTGAACACCACTCCAGGAATTCACCTTTTAAACAAAAGCAAACTCCATACTGAGGACTGCAGAGAAATCTTGTTCCAAAAGACCTGTACCAAACAGCAGGTACATTTCAGGGAGTTTTTATTCCAATGATCACTTTCTGTTGATGGTGTGATGGGGAGCGTACCACCTTTGGCTTCCAGCCTCACTACCCAGGTTTCCAGAACTATCCCAAACAACCTGCCTCACACAAGACCTTTTGCTACAATCAAAATAACACAATACACACTCTCAGTATCTATATCTCAATGAGATACAGCCTTTCCACACACTGAACACAATCAAGCCCTGACCTCTAGGGAGATTAAAAAAAAAAAAAAGAAAAGTCTCAAGGAGAAAGGAGCTCAGCTTTCAGGTTTGAAGAAGCAGTATTTTATTCTCCGTATCTGAAGCTATGTCAGAAGCAGGAATACTCATCTCTGCCAAAATAATCTTCTCAACTTTTCAGGTGATGATTTGGCACCTCAAATTGACACACAAAGAACAAAAGGTTACAGAGATGGAGGCATCAGACGCCAACAAAAGAGTTTTGTTTTTGAGTCTACCTTACAGCCTAACGAAATCTGCTTTGCTTTGGGTTGGATTCCACTGCTGGGAGAAGTGAATACTACAGTTGCATCCTATTCTGTGGGTACATTTCAGCACAGTCGCTCTGTGATGGGCACAGAACAGAAAGGGAATTAAGGTACATTTTACAATGCAGTGACAGGAGCAGAGAAATGTGTGAGAGCACCTCTTTCACAAACTGTTTTGTGATTTTCCTGAATTTTTTGCTTTCTTTTGGAACTGCGGATACACAGCTAGGCAGCTGAGCTCAGAAGAGTGCATATGGGTACATCTCCACTGCAGGAACTCCAGAAATGCACATTGAAGAGGTAGCTCATGTTGTATCAGCCAGTCCGATCACTTCACTGGTGCTGTTTAGGCAAGAGCATTGCATGCACCACACGACAACACAGGCAGATGGCACTTCACTCAAATAAACCCTCTCACTTATCAGGCACATCCTATATTAACGTTCAGCACTTGGTTTATCCCCTCTTTGGAGATGGAGGCATTTAAAAATGTACCTTGCAGTGCACTCAGCCAAACTGTTCTTCCTCTCTAGACTCATCACTTCCCTGAGTCTGCCTGAATTTATTCCTACTGACTTCTTAAGAGCAGTAGGTTTCACCACACTACACGGAAACAGTTATTAGCTATGTCACCGTAACAGTCTCGATCATTCTAAATACTCAAAATTTATGGGTATCCAGTTCAGAGCTCTTTTCCAAGTAATTCTCATACACAGCATCAAAAGACTGAGAAAAAAGCTGGTTCCTAATACATAATTGCAATCCCTAATTTCGTCAGTCTCTGCAGTTCTTTAAGCTAAATGGGTCTATGAAGATCTTTCCCACAGACCTGAATTACATGAAAGCCCACAGTTTGTTTCACTATCAGAAAGTCAGTCATTCAGTGTAGGAAGGCATTAGACTCCAAGCAAGCTGCCATCCACAGGTAGAGGAGGATGACAGTCTAGTTCTACAGTTACAGTGAGGAACTAGTATTGCACATATGGACAGTATAGCTGATAACTCAATCCAGGAATAATCCTTGATGTTGTGCTAAGGCTTTGTTGAAGCATAAATAAGAACTTATTGAGGAACACTACATGAAAACGTGAATCCTGTCAATGCCTCCAACACTAGTAAGAAAGTTAACCAGAGCAAAGGTATGTTATGATCTTGGAAAGGTCCTTTTATGACCCATTCTGGATTTCCTGGAGCAACCGATCTCCCATCTGAAGTGAATTGAAATGTGAAAGTGCAAAGTCAATCATCAAGTACATGGCAGAACATACATAGTGGGACAGCAAGAAGTAACAGTCTCCTGCAAAAAGTGTTAGATAGAGGTGGTCCATGCTCCCTTGAGATCTCTAATACGACACCACAAAACAAACAACTCTTGGATTTACTCAATACGTCACAGAGGTATAGGCAAAGACCTTCACAATACACACAGTATCAGGGGTCACTCCACTTCTCAATGTGATGAGTATCTCCTAGAGCGCAGCAGCCTGACATACTGTAAACAAGCTACCATCACTTAAAAGCCAAGGACTATTTGAGAAGATGCCTTTAATAATATACATACAACCTTACATTATATCTATTAAGTTAAGCTTGTCTGGGACTTCCCTCCTATCACTGTAGCTAACTGTAATGAAATTACCTCAGTTGTACACTAAATTGTCGTCCTCTGAATTGTGGTAGTTACATTCAAACTGCATGTTGAAGAACAATCCTGTGGCTACGACAATCCATGGACTATATGAACAGCATAAATTGGCACAGGCAAAAACTGTTAAGTATCATTCTCACTGTTTATTTGTATAGACAACTGAGTTTCAGCAATAAAAGAAAAAAAAAAAAACAAACACAAAATCCAACAAAAATCCCCAAACTAAACTAAAAAAACAAACCTCCCTGGGATATTTAATTAATAAAGCTTCTGTTCTGAAGAAACCCAAGGGTCCTTGTGCTCAAAGGCAGTTTCTTTCTTGCTACATCCCTGCTGTCTGCCCTGTGTGTTATTAGATATAATACTGACAGAGAAGACACTTGACAGTCCTTTAATTAAAGAAACCACCAAAGAAAATCTAATTAAAATCTATGCAGTGGGGCTTGAACCTCTTCCATGTAGGATCCATATTCATTTTTTCAGATGTGCATAAATAAATCAAGGACTTTTTGTTTTCTATTAGTTAACTGATTTTTGCTTTTTCAGGTTCATTAACGGTATGAAAGCACGAGCCTGTTCTTCTGATCACTGTTGGGAATGCATACTAATTAGATAGACAGATGCAGTCTGAGGAAATCTACAGTAGCTTCACAGCTCTGTTGTAACTTCAAAGGAAGGCTCCCAGAGTTACCAATTGCAGCAAAATGCCAGAAGCTCAATCTCTAGTTCCAGTCCTACCTAAAACATTTAAGCATAATTGAAAATAATGAAAATTCAAGTTTCAAGATAAAAAAAATAAGCACTACCTAAGAAAGTGAGGTAAAGAAACACTCCTCTGTATTACTGCTTATCTTGAATTCTAAAAGTTCAAAGAATATATATCCATGTATCCCAGGGCACTAGGATCTCAATCCTAGATTTTCTGCCATGAGTAGTCTTGCTGCTTGAAAAATGAAACATACTTTAGCCATTGCATAAAAGTGTTGGCTTCAGAGTTTCTCAGCTGGCTCACATGAAACATCTAACTGACATGCAAAAGAGGAAGCTTTTGTTTCCTCTTAAATTATAGTTCTGTTATCTCACAGATGAATCATCCTTTGTTTATTCAAATAACCCAGCCACATGCAGCAACATGTGGAGAGATTAAATCCCTACCTTGTATTGTATATTGTATATTTTTTACTGGTCAAATATATCCTTCACATAAAAACAGTGGGAAAACCTTTGTGGTTTACCCATGTGAATCTATGCAAACTACAAGAAGCAAATTATTCTGATGCTGCATTTTACTCATAATCTACATCATATATATATCATTTGAATAACACAACTTGTTTACATTCTAATTTAGCTTATGTAATTACAAAACTTACTTTGGATAAAACAATATGCAGCCACTATTTTATTAATTGATTCACGAATTTAAGTAATTCAGTTATAATACTCATATACAAAACAAAAAACACTTCCAAGAGAACCTCGAAGTTAATCTAACATAAGAGTTTATAGCATATATTTCTACACATCTCATTTTTTTCATCTTTAATCAAATTGTGTTTTATGGGTACATCTATCACATCAACTTTATAACTAGCCATACTGCCTCTTCACAAAACTTTAGCACATTTTACTATCTTTAAATCAGTATTTCTGGTAGTCTAACTTTGTGTCTTCCTGTTACTACTCTTGGATGGACAACTGTACAAGAATCGATGCTTTACTGGTCACCTTGTAATTCTGCCTTTCCAATTATTTAGAACTGTATTTGCTTATACATGGGTGAACACAGTCCAGCTTCACAGTGTGTCATGACTCTGTCTTCTACTTATTTAGGAGATACAGAGAGGACAGTTTACCATTGTATAAAGCTTTTCATAATATAATTAATTACTGTGACTTTCTTTAACAAAATAAAACAAACAAACAAACAAAAAGAAAGAAGTCCAAAAGCATTTCCTTTTAATCTGTAATCTGGAGCATAGACAGTCTAGACAGAACATCTGGCACTGAAGAGAGACTTCAGAAATTCTGTCCATAAAATCATGTCCTTTTGGAAACATATGGATATTTCTGGAAGGACAGGTAAGAACTATTTTAACTAACAGGAGCTAAAAGGAAAGACTGAAGATACACAAAGCAATGTGTAACTAGTTACCAAACTAATATTATTCCCTTTTTTTTTTTGGTACCAATGGATATGGCAATTTTTAACAACTCTCCTTTCAGATAAATATATGTATTCTTCTTCAAGTCTCTCAGGTAAAAAACTTGCCCATGTCTCAACTTCAATTCTGATGTTTTGCAACAGTATTTGATCTTATTGCTGCAATGGAAGGGTCTGGTATTGGTACAGGATACATTTATATATAGTAATACTTTTCATAATTATGCATATTTTACATTTTTGGACCTTAATACTTAATCATACTTAATACGTATGATTCATAGTAAAAAATAAACAATTTCACTAGATTCCAAAAATTCTAAATCTGAATTATAGTTAATATAAAGTGGAAATTGTTTCCTTTTAAAAATCACATCTAAAAATATTTGCAGTATAGTACTCTTAACTTCTAAGTTTTTTGCAAACAAGCACATGTTCAACTGTATTTTTCTGGAATGTTCACTTGTCTCCAGGGAAAATTTATCTCTAATAGCAGCAACTATATGTGAATTTATTTATTTATTTTAATCTCCTTGAGCTAGAAGGCAATGGCAGGAGAAAGAAAATGGAAGAAGAGTGAATAACTGTCCATTGTCAGAATGTTCTGCTGTTCCTGGGGTAAAAGAATAAAGAGCTAAAAAAGCCACAGACATGAGTTGCTGAAAACTTTTTCACATATTATGAGGTCAGTAAAAGGAATTTAGCAGACAGATTCTCCAGATAAACTGCCTAGACTATCTGTGCTCCAGCTTACAGAATAAAAGGCCGAACAGGAATTTCTGCTGGTTGCTACATGGTTGGGTATCACAATAGTGCCTGTTTCCTTTACTTTTCAGTGTTCTACTGAAGAAAGCGAACTGACTCAAAGGAAAAGGGGGCATGAACTAGACTGGTGGTAAATAAGGAATCAGGGCAAGAAAAGAGATAAGAAATTATGAAGATAGATAAATCGTGAGAGATGGTTTAAAAGAAAGGGAAAGGAAAAAAAAAAATGTTTAAAGGGACAGGTTTTGATCTGGCAAAAAACATGGGAAAACAGAACAATTAACCAAGGAGTAAAGACTGTTTAATTTCAATAAACTGAACAAGCTTGGGACCATGTTCAAAGAATACTCTGGTCACCTGTGAGTTATCACTGAATTGCCCATAGCAGTGTCAAATGCTCTTGCCCTCTGCACAAGGATGGCCACATTGATGACAAGCCTGCATATCCAAGGTTTGTTAGGGATTGCTAGTTGTACTTGGCTAAAACTGCCAGGATCAATACAGATAATTCCAATGCCTGAAAACGTTCCTTAGAACTGTTTAGTTTACTATCATAACTGTAGCTAGGAAATTTAGTAGTTTCATAAGACATTTGATGTGGAGAAAAGGAATAGAGAAAGAAACAATATAACATGAATTTCAAGAGATAAGGACACAAGGTGAGAATAAATCAGGATAAATCAAAAAAGTCAGGAGAAAGACCCTTATGGAACAGAAATACAAGACAGAGTAATCCAAACAGAATGGTCCATGGCATCCAATATGTGTTCTCTTTAGCATGCTAAATGTACTCGTTTCCTCTTCTCCTATTGGCAAGTATTTGTGAAATTTCCTTCTCAAGTATAAACTTAGTAAGATGTTTTTCAAGGTTTATTTGGTCTCCAAAATGTGTTAGAACTAAAAGGATAATGATGGATTAGCACTGCAGGTGACAGAAATTAGAGACCTTTGTTGTCATTTTAAGTTTCTAATTCTTCAAGGTGACATCATGATGTCACACAATGTTGCCATTTTTAAGGTAGTTTGGGCCTCACATGACAGTTTAAAAAGAAAGAACATTACAGATTCAAATTAATGTGAGGTAAACTAGAAAATATTGGAATACACTACCTGTGGACTTCTCTCTTCATCTATTTGTGAAGGCTGATCCTTAACAACCTGACCACAAGAAGACACCCCCAAGTTTTCCACCTCATATAATAAACAGAGTACATCACATGACAGAGACAAATGAGAGTATCTGAATCTTTTGCAGAAAGTGGAGTTTGCTTTTTTCAGTTTTTCATTACCTCATCCAACCTCCAGAGTTCTCAGAGATTATCAATAACATTCTGAGATACCTTTATTCATATTGAAAATGTTAGGTATATTTTTGCTTCCTTCTTTATCTCTTTCTTTTCTTAATCTACATTTACATACTATCTTTTGTTGTCAATATTAACTGTGCTGTGTCTGCATGTGATCTTTTAGTGAAAACTGAGGCAAGAGAACCATGCAGTGCTTCAGTATTTCCAAAGTTTTGTTCTCAGGAGAACAACACTGTCTCTCACGTTCCTCTTACCTCCTCCTCCTCTTACAGAATGATTTAATGTTACCAGTAATGTCTTCTGCTATTCTGCACCAAGGTATTATTGATTTTGTCCTGGTATTCCGATGCCATTCATTTTGCACTAATACCTAGTAATCAGATTGTATCTTCTCATGCTAGATGAGAACTACTTACCTGTTCTTAATTTTATGGATCCCTTGCTTGGAACCCTCTGGATGATGTATTAATACATTCCTGAATGGCAAACCCACAACTGAAGGGAGTAAACACTCCCCTTGGAACATGTAAAGTACTATATAAATGAGGATGATCTGAAACGCCTAGAAGCTGATTTTATCCAACATGATGCTCAAAAAAGTATTTTTAACTTTAATTATGTTTATTTGCAGTTTCTGTTTCCTGTTAAAACAGTAGAGTTATTATGTCATAAAATAAACAGCAAATATCCTGATTAAATATATCAAAGCAAACAGCAACTTATGATTAAATTAATATATGTGTATTTAGAGAGGATTAAAACTCCAGAGTATGTGCTATCCATTTAAATTGAAGCTAAATTCAAATATTCACTAGAAACATTATGATAAAATACTGTTAATTTAAACATATGAGGATGTCTTTTAGGAAACAGCATATATTTTATACTTTTGTGATTCATAGGCAAAGGAAGACAAATTCAGAGTGCAAGTCTTATTATTGGCATTTCTTTTAATTAATTTATTTTGTAGCTTTAGTATTATTTCATATTAAGGCACTTCAGATACATCGTGCATAACAGCTTTTTAAGATGGATAAAAGCCAAATCTATTACACATTAAAATATAATAACTATTCAGAAGGAAGTTCTGAGTTATTAACTCTGTGTTATGAGTAACTCATAAATTTACACAACAGAGTAACAGCCTATAACAGGAAATGAAAGTGACGAAGTCCAGCTTAAATGTTTTATTATTTAAAATTTTAAAATATTTATGTAATTATTTAAACTGAAATTTGACTAAGACAGTAAAATAGTGCTATTCTTCAAAACATACAGCTGCTCCTTCAATGACCTCATGTAATCTGAATCACGTGCATATGGGGAAGTCTAAGTATTTGAAAACCAAGAAATAGATATAATTTCCTAGACTGTCTTCTTGTACCTACCAAGCCTGAAATATTTAACAGTTTGGAAACAAAAGGTAACAATCCGAATTCAGCCGCAGAAGTGGTAAATAACTGTTTGAGACTAAAAGAAAATATATTTAGAAAATAAATATGATTTATTGGCATTCAGCAAACAAAACTACCAACATATTTCTCTATACAAGTATAATGTATGCAGTACAATACCTGTGTATGCAAACTGAACAAGATCCCACAGTGCATTGGGGTCTATGCCTTCCATTTTGATCTCTTCTTGCTTGGCTTCACAAACATCACTTGTAAACATGGCAGCAAAGTAGTCAGAGACAGAACTGAGGACAAGTCTGCAAAAAAGTTAGAAATTGGTGTCATTTACATTGATTTATGTGTTATAAGTTTTGTATATACATAAAAAATTTTTAAAAATCTTTTAATAGTAATTATAAATTAACAGGAGCAATATATTATCAATGCAAGTAGGTAGCAAAATACATCATGACATTTAATTCTAATTTGGTTCTGCTTTCTGTGATGTGAACCAAGTGGCACATTTGCATATGACTGCAGAACAGACATATAAATTAGTGCTCAGTCTTTCTGCTAATTTTCCAGTCATGCAGGTGTTCCAATTATTAACCAGATAACCTCTCTATATGAAAGACAACTTATTAGTGAAACATATTTCATACTCTAGACGTACTCTTCATTGCTCTTAAAGATCTACTTTTTATAAACTTTACTAACAGCAGGTAGCTTTACACAATCCTTCAAGCTTCTATAAAACTGTTAGTAGCTTAACATGCTATTCACTAAAAAAAAAAGAAAGTCATTGTCTAATGCAATGTTTTTGTTAAGAAACATTTCCAAAAGAAAATAATTTCAAAATTCTTACAAAATGTGAATGGCTTCTGTAGGGATCTGATTTAGATAAACTAAAAACACAGCAAGTACCAGGTATGATTGCTGTTATTGGGACCTTAAGCTAAAGCATTCTCCTAAATACCATCTAGAATGATATTATGATTTTATTAGGAGAGAATAATCACAGATGATCTTGAGCTAGAAATGTGGTACGGCTATAAATAGTGTACTACATGCTTCCACAAAAGATGGTCACATTTCTGGCTTCATTTGAAAAGATAATATATAAACACATTTAGAAAAGACACAGGAATCACAACTGGAGAGTTTGGAAACAAAGATAAAATATTTAGCCATTTCTATACAGTTAACTATTTTATACAAGAAAAAAAAACAAACAAACAAAAAACCAAACAAACAAACAAAGAAAAAACAACAAAAAAAACCCACAAACAAACCAAAACAAACCAAACAAAACCAAACCCAAACAATAAACAAGTTACTTATAAGTCAGTGTGGTAATTGATTGCTTTCACTCTCTTTGCTCATCTCAAAGGCAAAGTGAAATATGACAGTTTGAATTGGCTTAATAATTTCACAGTGCTTTAAGCTACCATATTTTACCTCCAAGTAGGGCAGATTGAGAACAGATATATGAACTTTACTCTGGCACGAATGACGGACAGTGACTAATTAGATGTAGTAGCTTTATCACTTCTCATGTTGTGTTAAATTCCAGCAAAAACAAACTTTAGAAGTAAAGATCCTAATTCACAAACAGTTAACATTTATGTTCATGTAATTAATAAAACCAAGAGATGTCTACAAAAAGATGAATTCAGAAATATACTTCTTTGCTACCCTCAGAGACATCAAAAACATTATTTATTTATTTTGCCACTGAGGAACATTTACTTTTATGTGTGTTTTATTTATTATCTCAACTGAGTATCACAAGCATGTCTTTAGTCAACCAAGATAACTGCAGAATTCCAGAAAACTAAAAATCTCATAACACTTCCTCAAATACTTGTTCTGACCACTTATTTAAAAGTGACTTGATTCACTGTTATTAAATGCTTGATTTGAATTAAAAAAAAAAGTAAAACCAAAACCAAACCAAACAAACAAAAAACAACCAAACAAAAGCAAAACAAAATTATTATTTTCTATGAGGTACAAGCTCTCACAGCTACCAGAGATGTAATTTAGGTCTCTGATGAAGATTTCCATTTGAGAGCATTTTGCATCACCTATTGCTTCAGATTTATTAACCACCATTTAAATTCAACTATGAGTCTTCAACTTGGTTACTTGATAAAAACAAAGCTGAAACCTGTTGCTGCATCAATACCAATGGACAAATTAACGAACAGAAGTTCTAATACACCAGACAATGATAAATGGAAATATTTTAACTGTATTATCTGATGTTTGTAATTTATATCATTTATGTTCAAACATTTTTATATAATCTTCTTATCCATGTATTCTCAACTCAAATATTAAAAAAAAAAAAAAAGAGGATAGTAAATAACAGAAGGATTATATCTCCTTCACAAACTTCTACAAAAATCTGTGATTTTCTGCATTTTGTCTCATGGATTATTCTGGGGTGAGGAAACTCAAAAAAGGCATCTAATGGATTCCAGCTGCAAATGAGCATTCAGTCTACAGGACCAGGCAAGATCCATTGTGATGTGAAAAACCCTGAAAAATATGTAATGCAGATATAAGGTACTCACTACCCGTTTTACTTAAAGGTTTATCTCTATCAGTTTGCATCACCTCTTAAAGAAGAAGGTTTAAATGAACAGAAAGATTCTGAGAAGTAGCAGCTCACCTAAACAAGCAATACAAGTTTTTCAACAGAATGATAAACGGAGGTTTAAGTCCCTTATGTAAATCAACAGTTACTAGAAATAATGAATCAGCTACTTCCTCAACTGGATATAACCAAAAAGTTAACCTATTTGATGACACAAACTTTTTCCTTGGCAAGTGCTTCAAAGGCTAAATTGAACTGAAGGGAACTTAATTCTGAAAGGTGACACCTTTTGCAAATCTTAATTGTGTTCCAGTGTTTAGATAGAAAATGAAAAGTGAGAAATCAGAGGGATCAATTCATCCGTAATGATCTGCTGCTTTTGTAGCTCAGAAGGCTCTAAACAGCTCTAAATCTTGGTTTAAAGGCATGTTGACCTATTCATCAAGAAAGGTCAGGTGTTTCAGACATCACCTTTTTCCAACTACTGATCTGGCAGTGAGAATACATAATAAACTATTTCATCCTTGAGAATCATAGCAGGTAACTCATCACTAAAATGAGTTTGTGGACTCCAAAAGATTTTTGCCAGATTGAGGGACTCTTCTACCTTTACTACAACTAAATTCAGCATAATATATTTCTGGTTTCTTTTATAATATAGAGTATAACTGATTCCTATTGTGACTTTTTTTTATTCTTTGATATAAGATTTTATTTTCATTTATTACAGAATATTTCCTTGCCATTTTCACAACTGTTTTCACATACACCTTTGATTACAGAATTCTCTTAACCTTGTTGGTACATTTAGAAATTTAAAGAAACAAACAATCGAAAGAAATAAACTTTGATCACTTACATTCTTTAAGCAAGCTCTAATGATATTTTACTGCCAAGTGAGTAGAATCTCAGATGTTACTTGGACCGAAAACTCATAGACATGACACAACTTTTTCCACACACATTTTGGTAGTTCATATAGGAGCTGAACATTCACTGCTTTTAAATATGATTTGTTGCTCTGTAGAGGACACCAGCTGACACTGGGTGTTTTTACTGGTAGTGGTGCTCTACAGTTCTTCTTATAGCAAGCAAACATTTACTGTACATATAGAGAAGGCTTCATGATTCGTTAAATTTTAGGACTTGCAGAACTAAGGTATATCCAAGCATGAACTCAAAAAAATACAGGAAAAAAAGTAAGCAGACCCTGCCTGTACAATCAAGACTGCCAACTTTTTTGAGTCAAATACAACAAAGGAGCAAGCTGTGGAACAGATCAACTGTTTTGGATCACACCAGGTAACGACTGCCCTTCCTGATGACTGTGGTACTCTCCCTCACTAGCTTACCAAATACAGAAAAAGCTATAAAAGCTTTGAAAAATATAGCTAACAGTGCATTTAATCTAGTACACAGACTATTTCCTGCTCAGTACCAAAGATCCTTAGAAAAATTGTCCAGATGCCAATTTTTTTTTGAGAACAAATATTGCCTGCCAACTTTAAATTGGCATTTCCTATCTCAGAATTCTAGTTCATTTTTAGTTGGGATCACTGACTTCCGTGTTGACCATAATTCAGAATCAGATCTACCATGTCTTGTCTTTTTTTTTTCACTCAGTCTTTCCCACACACACTATTACAATTGGCTTTAATACACATGAAGTACAAAACAGTGTCATTTTCAACTCAGATTCAGTAATACAGCACAAACCTAAATCTTATTGCTCTATACTCCCTAACAGACTGTGCAAAAGTAAGTACATAGTGTTTGCTGTAAAAGCTATTCACACCCTGAGGAATTTTGCTTGTCAAAACATCCATTCTATGTTTTAACAATGGTAATTTATTTGTTTTGCAACGTTTTCATTTTGATTTTCTTATCTGTTATCTATATTCTTTAGACCTTATTTCACTTAAGAACAGCATGAAATGTGTACTATCCAGTCTCTGTTGAAGAATTTGCCACTACATGTACCTTCTACCTCCACCTGTCATCTAGTCAGCATTTCAAATCTAGAATTCTTTGCCATCTACATTTTTTCCTTTGCAGTGAGGACACCAACATATTAATTTGGGTTTATTACTGCTATAACTGTCTCCATTTACTGAATTTGTAAGTATGCAAAGAAAGATATGAGATACATTATAAATTATTCTTGTCCATAAAATTCTAACAAGATCCTCTAATCACGTTGTGTATCTTATCTCTAAGAAGAGAACAAAAATATCCCATTGACCACTTATATATTGAAATCTTTTCTTTTACTTTGTACCAACAGACATTGTTCACAGACTGTTTTCCCTTCTTCTCCTGTGGATTAGTATTGCCACTTTTCATTCCATTGACTAATCTGAGGATCAGAGACATTCTCAGGAATTTCCAAAGTGACAACACAATAAAAATAAGGTTAAAGAGTGTCCGTGTTCCTTTATGCAGTCTCTCCAGGATTCACATTTTGTTTATCCTCTCTCAAAACCAAAATTGTACTTGATCTCTATGGATCAATAATATATTCAGGGGAGGAATGTTATGTACAATAGTAGGGAGGTACCACCTCTATTTTGGAAGATGCTGAGATAAAATTCACCAGTGGATGTTGAAATGTTTATGCTCTCTATGTTTCAAGATGTGGAATTCAAAAACTATTTTTGGTAAAAGCATATTGGGAACTAATAAAGCATCTGCTACTCATTTCTATTGCCTCTGAAGAGTATGTACAGTCATTCATTGTCTATTCTGCCCATTGTCTCTGGTTTGCTCATGAACAACTCCTTTCCTTCTTGAATCTGAGTTTTCCTTTAGTCTCAGACATGTTTGCCAACAAACTGTCAGCTACATCCATTTTCTACATTGTCATTATTTGTTCCTTCAAAGCAGAAATAATTTACTTTTTCAGAGTAAACAGGCAAAGGACATAGGTGCTATCTCAGGGCAAGAGAGAAAACATGGTGTATCTAATATATGCTATTGCATTGCAAGCCATGAGAGTATTGAACATTGTGCAGTTAAAAAGAAAAGCTGATGAACTGTTCTAACTGCTGTTCTAAAGCTGTTCTAACTTTGTAGAATGACATTAGTTGATGAAACTATGTATCTGCAGAGTCCAAGTGAATGATAGGCCCAATTAGCAGTGACAGAAAGCTCAGATTACGTATCAATCATCTGAACAGTACACAAATGCAAGTAAGTCTCAATAATAACATGCATTCAATTGATTTATCAAAACTATGCTTTGTGTGAATCATTACACCTTTCACTGAAAATGATTTTTTACTTCTTTCAGAATTTGAAACTTAAAATTGCAGCTATTTAAAATTTTCATATTTATGAAGGCCTATGTATGACTGTGTCCTGGTTTCGGCTGGGATAGAGTTAATTTTCTTCCTAGTAGCTGGTATAGAGCTATGTTTTGGATTTAGGATGAAAAGAATGTTGATTATACACTGATGTTTTAGTTGTGGTTAAGCAGTCAAGGACTTTTCAGCTTTTCATAATGGCATGCCAACAAGAAGGTGGGGAGTGCACAAAAGGTTGAGAGGACACACAGCCAGGACAGCTGACCCCAATTGACCAAAGGCATACCCCATACCATGGGGTGTTATGCTCAGTATATAAAGGGTGAGATGTTCAGATCGATGGCATCTGTCTTCCTAAGTAACCATTGTATGCGATGGAGCCCTGCTCTCGTGGAGGTGCCTGAACACCTGCCTGATGATGGGAAGTAGTGAATCAATTCCTCGTTTTACTTTGCTTGTGCATGCGGCTTTTGCTCTGCCTATTAAACTGTCTTTATCTCAGTCCATGAGTTTTCTTACTTTCACTCTTCCGATTCTCTTCCCTCACTGGGCAAAGTGAGCAAGCAGCTGTGTGGTGCTTAGGTGCTGGCCAGTATATTGAACTTTATGCTGTTTTAAATCAGTAGAAAGATTAAAAAAAAAAAAAAAGTACAGAAATATTAATGCAAGCAGCTTCTCAATATTTGGGAATGGGCAGAAGAGGCAAAATGTGCCAGTGATGGAGATAAGAGTTAATGAAGATTCATCATAATATAAATACAAAAGAGAGCTCAGTACTTTTCTCCAGGAGAAAAAACATATTCAGACATAGCATACACATTTGAATGTAGAAAGACAACGCAATCAACTGTGATCCTCCATTTGTGGGCTTAATGATTTTTTATTCACTGCAACTCCACAACAAAAAGGGTGGGAAAAAAGCTTTCAAGAGGAGGAAATTTCAGTTTTAGCTCCTTTGAACTATCAGGAGAAATGTCAGAAACACAGGTTTGGTGAAAGTATAGAGGTAGATCTTTAAAGTCATTAGAATAAGTGACTGCTTAAATATCCGGACTTTTCATAAGGTCTATTTGTCATTCTTGTCTTTTATTCTAGAACTCCTTTGTACAAAAACAAATAACGGAGCATCGATATCAGTTTATCTTCACAACTTATTCCTCCATAGAGCTCAGTTTCGTCAAACCCTTGTGTGTGATCTTCAACCCCTTTTTTGATAGCGGGCTGTCAGTTCTTGCTGACCCAACTGACCCAAGCTATTCTTGTATAGCCTCCTTTGTCATCCTGATTTTGTTTGCTTGTTTTATTTTGTTTTTTTTTTTAGCCATTCAGTTTGAAAGGGGAACCAATACCCTAAACATAGATGTCAAGGGCCAGTTTCAGAGATTTTGGAGTATCTGATTCATCAGCATAGGCCTGATGCAGACCAATGAAAACCCTGGACTCTTCTGGACCACATACTGAAAGCCAGGCAGGGTACTCTAAGGCATCTCAGGAGAAACTAGGCAGCTGAAGACTGCTTTTTACTTTCTTCCTAAGACATCTCACGCTTGTTTCTTTCACCCTTCAAGGTTCATTTCAGTTACTGCACCTATGTCCACTCCATAAAGTTATAGCATTAGTACTCTGGTTTAACAGAATCACAGAATATCTCAAGTTCAAAGGGACCCATAAAGAGCACTGAGTCCAACTTCCTGCTCCTCATAGGACTACCTAGAACTAAACCATATAAGGCATCATCCAGACACTCCTTGAACTCCGACAAGCTTACTGCTGTGACCACTTCACTGGGGAGCCCGTTTCTGTGACAGACCACCCTCCTGGTGAAGAACTCTTTCCTTATGTCCAGTCTGAACCTCCCCTGATGCAGCTTCAATCCATTTCCTTGTGTCCTATCTGGAGCAGATATCCACCTTGCAACCTGTGGAGGACCCCAGACTGCAGAAGGTTGATATGCTTTAAGGAAGTTGTAGCCTGTGAAGAGACAATATTGAAGCAGGCACCTGGCAGGAGCTGCAGACTATGCAGAGGAAGCCATGCTGGACCAGGTTTTCTGGCAGGGTTTGTGGCCCACAGGGGATCCATTCTCCGGTCTGTTCCTGAAGAACTGCACCACATGGAAAGGACCCATACTGGAACAGTTCGTGAAGAACTGCAGCCTGTGGGAAAGATACATGCTCCAGAATTTATGAAGGACTGTCTCCTGTGGGAGATATCACACACTGAAGCAGGGCAAGAGTGTGAAGAGGAAGGAGCAGCAGAGACAACATGTGACGAACTGAACACAACCTCAATCTTCTGTCCCCTTGTGCTTCTTGTGGGGAGGAGGTAGAAGAGTCAGGAGTGAAGCTGAGCCTGATAAGAAGAGTGGGGGGAAGGTGTTTTTAGTGTTGTTTTTTATTTCTAACTATCCTAGTCTGTTATTAACTGGTATTACACTAAATTAATTTCCCTCAAGTAAAGTTGGTTTGCCCCTGGTGGTAATTGGTGAGTGATCCCCCTACCTTTATCCTGAACCATGAATGTTTACATCTTATTTTCTCCCTTTGTCCTGCTGAGGAGAGGGAATGACAGAGCAGCTTCGTGGGCACCTGGCGACCAACCAAGGTCAACACACCACAATCAGACAGAGGTGTCTATGTAACTTAAGCTCTAGATCTCCACTGATTACAAGATTAGACACATGGCCACATCAAAACCAAAACTCATCTGGATAACCAACTTTAAATTATCAGAAATTATCTTCAAAACTCAAGGCTCATTTCTGCATGTGCAAAATATTTAACTGGTATATACTCAAGAGGTACAAATAAAACCAGAAGAGTTCCTTGTGGAGATCACAGAACTTGCCTTTAAAATATTAATCCCATTCTCAGTATCAGGAAATATTATTTATCTATTACTCCTTTTTCTTAAAAGGAAAAAAAAAGAAGTTGTCCATCCAGTTAATATTAAAACCTTATCTAAATTGCCTTACTACTTCCCTTCTGACAGCAGGATTTGTTGTTGTTGTTGTTCTGTCCTAACCATATTAGTTGCATAATTTGTTTTTAAACTCATGGACAGTAGGTTGTGTTAAATACCACAGTTTAGATGCAATGTTTGACTCGGGAAGTTCCTCAAACCCTAACTACAGATATCTGGGAGTGAACACAGGGCAGTTGTAATGTTTATACATGAGCATCTGTTACTGACTAATTCAAGAAAATAAGCTGAGTCTTAGGACCACAAATTGTGCACTCTGTTTCTTTCACCGCTGCCTTTACACTGTCCTTCTCTTCCTGGTTCTTTATCCTTCCATCTCTGCTTTTAGCTTAACTTTCTGTGTTCATTTTTTTCATTTTATTGATACTGGCTTTTCTTAAACTGCACCTTTCTATAGTGCAAAATACATTGAAAAAGATGGCCTCTGTCGCCTAAAAAAGGGAACATAAATTAGTTTGCTGAAAGATTTTTATTAAATTTATCTGGATGTGTGGTCTTCCAGCATTTATCAAGATGCTATATGTCAGGTGCCCACCAAGCTGCTCTATCACTCTCCCTTCTCAGTTGGACATGGGGAAACTAAAGAATGTATTTGTTTTATACATAACTGGTAATCTTCTATTCATTTTGTGCTACTTTTTCCACCACAGTAAGAATCCTCGCTTACCCTTATCTTGAATATCACAATGAACAATAATGCCTATGTTTCTTTGATATTAAGTGAAAACAGCAAATAAAGAACTCAGATTTCTCATTATAAACTCAGCTATACTTGACAATATTAAAATAACAACAAAAAAAGTAGATTTCTTAGTCTCTTTTCATTCACAATCTTCGGTTCTCACCAAATGCAATGAAAGTCAGAATTGCAAGTTGAACGTGTAACTCTTCTCCTATATTTTTGCATTTTCTGTTTGTATTGAATTTTCTGTTTTATTGTAATTCAGCCTCTGTTATATAGAAGCTGGTTTGTATTTCTTGAATAGGGACAGATAAACTCTCTGCTTATATAACTTCTTTTATTTTTTTTAATTCCAACACTGACTTCCTATATTGATTTACGCGCATTCCTAGTCAAAATCCAGCTTATGGTTTAAACCTTAGTCTGAATTTAGAGCTGCGTATATTTACACAATCCTGGCTAGAAGTTTTAATGAACTCTCCAGTGCAAAACTATTATTTGCATTGACTTCAGCTGTTTCCTTTGCAGCATTTTTGATGTTTATTCAGCAGCTGTAGAATATGGTATTTCAGATATTGTACTTAAAAACAGTGCAACTCAAGTGAGTTGTCTTCACTCAAAACAACCAAATTATTTGTGGCAAAGAAATATATTTAATTTCATTTGATTGCTTGATTAGGAATTTTCTTTTGCCTTGCTTTGACCATGTCACTATAGTTCTGAACAAAATTTACTTCCATGGTTTTGTGCTTCATATGTCATTTACTACCTGCAGATTAGTTAGATTTCTAGGTACAACTGCATGTGGCTGATTATAAACTGTATAGAAGAAAGAAGAGTTAATTATAGTGGGTTGGGTTTATTCAATTGTTTGTTTTGTAACAGCAATGCCTGAGTTCCTTCTGTTCCAGGCATTGTGAAGTTACAATATGTTTCTTGTCTTAAAAAGATTATATTCTAGATGAGAGGTACAGAAAATGAGAAAAATATACATAGCATGAATCTCCAGAGTAAATGGAGAAACTACAAACTCCACGTTCATAACATTTTAAAATTAGGTTGGTCTGCTAATAGTGAAAAAACATGTTAACTGAAGGGAAGGGAAATTACTATTTTAGCATTTTTCTCTCTTTAAGGTATTTTACATTTTTACATTTGATTGTTATCTATACATGTTACAGCAATATAATGAAAAAAAAACCCTGAAGTTTACTTAATTTTTCAAACTAATTAAAATGTCAGCTGCTTTACACCTCAGAAATGCCTGCTGCAGAGGTCTTCCTGTTTTCTCAGTATCCTTTTTGGTTGCTTGTTCATCATTACAATACTCGGTTGGTTTGTACTTCCTTTTGCTATTCTTTCTTTTGAAAGATTACACCTGCAGCCTATTTAGTGGAAGATTAGATTACGTAAACACGATGTTTAGGAGACAACAAAGGTCTTAAGCACATTATAATTTCAAAGCTGTTTGAGTCACCCGAACAGTGAAAAGCAGCTATAATAAGATCGAGAGTTTGGCATGGTGCCTCCAAGTGGGGAGCTAGAGCTCAGTGATTGTGTTTTATCATCTCCCTTCTAATTTGGTAGATCTACACAACTACCAGGGGTGCATGAAGTGCCAGATGCATAATACATTTAACAGTGGCAACACAGAAGTTGTGTCAGTTGCCCTGGAACACAGAAGTTGTGTCAGTTGCCAAGTCAGTGGGTAGAAATTGCTGGGGAGTTTGCTGGCATCTGAGAACCCAAGTACATCAAGGCAAGGGAGGAACACCAAAAACAGCAGCTCTTAGGAGACAGGAGAGTAGAAACAAAGTCTTAAGAATGAAAAATGCTGAAATAAGAGAAAGATTTATATGGGTATCACAGCTACTAATCTGAAACCAAAAGGACTCTGCTTCACACGTGCTGCAAACTACCTAGGTCAATCTAATTGCTACTGCTTTTTAAGTGGAGTTATTTTCTCATTTGTTATAATTATGGGGGCAATTTCAATATTGTAATGAAAGTTTCTGCCTGGTTTTACTTATTAGTATTTGAACAATGGCTCTGGATTTGCAGTCTTGCATATTAGACATTTACTATTATTATTGGAACTGGAATTGAAATATAGAATATATAACTTTTCTCTAAAACAGAAAAAAGAACAGTCTCCATGTCCATCTTCACTTATGGCAGAAAAACTTTGTGATGTCCAAGCTGCCAAGATGACCTTATAGTATTCCTGTACACGAGAAAGTTAATTTAGTAATTCAGAAATACATTGGCTGTGTTTCAGTTTTCTTGTTGGGGAGCCATAGCCTTGTTCTGGATTTAGTACCTCAGCAGAGAAACCAGGGCACAAGCAGGTAACAGGGCACCTTTAGTTTGCAGCCTTATATGGAGTTCAAATGCAAAAAGACTTGCTAACCTGGAAACTCGAAAGTATTCTCTGTATTTTAATCTAAACTCTAGGACTGGATTTTTTATTTGCATGCACTAAATCAAAGGCTATAATTAAGACCAAAATCTCAATGAAGAATAACTATTTTAAGCTCTAATTCAATCAAAAATCAAGATTAATTTCATTTATACTGGCTGCTTTAATAGCAGACAATCTTATAGTGTTCAGTATCATTCTACTATAACTGTCTCTGTGACTCTGTATGACAGATTGATACCATGATCTTAAGCTAGAAAAGATGCTCTGTGTAGTGTAGCTGTACAGCATCACATTTCAGAAGTTTCCATTCTCCTTACATATGAACAGAGTCACAGCAGAGAGAAATGTTTGGTACACCCACAATAAAATGTCAGCTAGCTGAGTGCTACTTGAACTTTTGAAACCTGTACAAAAAAGAAAAAACACATTCAAAGGCCCAGCCTTCAAATATCATCTTTGGCAGCTACTCACATTTGTGATGTTTAAAGCAAGAGGGAAGCAGGCATAAGGGCCCACAGAAGGGCATTGTTCTAGGAAATAATCATACCCAAAACATTTACGTTCATAATTTCAATACCTTCTGTCTATATCCTACCTATGTGCAGGTATCTTGCGATTCCCAGCAATCAGGATAACATCACAGAGCTGCTGTTGCTTCAGGTAGCTCTCCATCTTTCGGAAGGTTTGTTCTGCATGGTGAACAGCCTGGTAGAACTCCTCAGAGCTACACGAATCCATGTCGCAGTGGGGTGGCAAGGGATGGCTGGCTCCTGACAGTCTGTAAACCACAAGAGAAACTCCACATTAATAAGATGTGGCCAATTGTCTAGACTTCAACACAGGCTGCTAGAAACTGCTATAAGTAATCAATGCATCCTTTCCAGTTCCCATGTACAAGATCAAAAAATCCTACTGCATTAGGAGGGATAACAAGAGTTTTAAGTCTTGTAGTCTTCTAGTCCTTTTTTTTTTTTTGGCACAGACATGGAAGTAATAAATTTCTGTCTTCTTTGATAAAGTTATTAAAAATATGAATATGAACAACTAACATAAATCAGTGTTTTCATGTTAAGGTTAATAGTATAGCTATGTTTTCATTATTAAACTATGATTGGGCTCTTTAAATTTTTAGCATTTTAGAGTAAAATTATTTTACAGAATTAAAACAACTAATAATAATAATGATAACTTCTTTAAATTCACATTTATTTTCCACCATTTAGGAAAGAAAAATAAAGCTCTAATTGACTTAATTTGTAATGATTAGGAATATTCCACTATGAAAAATTGCATACTTTTTAACCAAAAGGCTCATTAATACAAAGTGTATTTAGGCTACAAAGATAATGATGTCAAAAATTTAAAAAAAAAAAAAGGAAAGGAAAGAAAAAAGAAACAGGAGAAAAATACAAATATATTTTTCAATATATTTGTCTGTATATTCTTAGTTCAGATTTACTCTGTTCAGTATTTCTCGTTCAGACTTTTACTGAAAATAAGAAAATGTGTCAGCAAGTACTAGCCCTTGAGGAAACCAATGCTATTGTTTCAAAATAATTCACGACAAAGACAAAACCCTTTTCTTTTAAAAAATTGTCATGAGACCTTTTCAAATGAAAGCTATAAGATTTTATTTTTTATTTTGTGCTGCTGAAAACGAAGGATTTAATAGAGGAAGCTCATTATGTTTTCACTTCAACTAGGTACATAAAAAAATGGCTTATATAATCAATAGGAGAGCATCAGGGAGCATATTTTAGTCCAGCATCTCAGATGACATTATCAATTCATTCAAACCAATCCTTTTTATACATATTCTATTGAAAGATAAATATTAAAGAGCACATTTTCTTAATTCACAGTAATAATACAACAGTTTCATTCTTAATTCACAGTAATAATACAACAGTTTCATTATATAAGGTTTAAATTCAGTAGGTACTATAGTCTAAGAATAATATTAATAGATCTGTAAGATAACACAATCTGCACTCCTTGTACAGGGAGCGGGGGGGAGTTCATAAAGATAACATAAATTAAAAAATCAGCTATTGAAATGAAATGCAATTACCTTAAAAAAAACAACCAAACAAAAAATAAAACAAACAACTTTAGTATTTTTGTTGACTCTTGGTAAAGTACAATATAGTTCAGAAAAACAGTATTTCCTTTTGAGAAATACTAGTGGTTTAGTTTTGAGTTAGTTTTTGTCCAAAAATGTTCCACATACTATCCTACAGTCATTGTACAAAGCTCCAGAGGGAAAAGGAGAGGCTGGTCCATCTTTCTATCACAGTAATTGCCAGGCTTCACAGCATGCCTTTAAAGTAGCTGGAAGCCTGAATAATTGAAGGTGGCCTGCAGATAATTTTACAGAGAACCAACTCAGTTACCTTGTATCTCACTCCACCATCTATACTATGCTATATACAGGTACTAACTTACCAGAATGAGTTACCTTTTAATATTATTACCCACAGTAACTTCACTTGTGCAGCATTAAATTGGAACCCAAGAAACCATCAGCTGGTTTAAATTAATCAATATTGCCATTTGTATGCTGGTAAGGTTACAATATGTGTGAGCCTGACTACAGGAAATAGAACTGGCAGAATTTTATTAACCATAATTCCTCAACAGAAACAGTTATGAATTGGTGATTTAGAAAGGAACATTTCCTTAATTCTGTTATATTCAATCTTGTTATACAGTAAGTAGTTTACGCTAGCTGCCTCTTGCAAACTCCTCCGAAAGGATAAAACAAACATGTTAATTCTGTGTGACACAATCCGCTTGTGTGTTCCTGTCCAACCCAGACTACCAACCGTGTTGATCAGAAATCCAAGTTTATTTTCATATCTTTGTATGATCAACAAATGCTTTCACATAAAATTATAAAGATGGAGCTAAGCTCATTAGTATGGGTAGTGGGTAGATCTTTCAGTTTTTTCCTTCATTTACGCCCCCCCCCCCCCGTGCCCCATCCCCCTGCCTTTGATTGTAGCCCTACGCAAACTGCTTTTATTGCTGAAGCAGTAGAATGACACATAATTTACAAGAAATAAATCAGTGCTTAATAAACGAGGTTGCTAAGGTTAAACAGACACATTTCTTCCCTTCCCCTCGGGAATTCAGAAGTGACAACAACAGCAATTCTGAATGGGTTCATATTGTTTGTTAATTGAGAACTTAGGTCTAAATCAGTCTACATTTGAACAGATAAGGTACTAATTATGCCTCTTCTTGGCTATTCAAAACAGGCTGCACTTTGCAGGTCAGAGAAAGACAAGTACCCTGACAGAATTGATACTAGTCCTATAAAGATTGGGCTGAAATGAGCTCAGTCTATTTTGTTCTTGAATGACTAGACAGTGTTTGCCACAAATTTTGCCCTCTTTCCTGCTTGCCATTTATAAAAAACCCTTTCCACCCTTAAACTCATCAGTATATCTGTCACTTAGCAAGTCATTAAATGACTATTCAAATGCAAGCCCTGAAGGCCCAGAACATTTTAAATTATTACCCTGTAAACTGGCAAGTAACAAGCTTAGTAGAACACAATAAATTAATCTTGTATTTATTTTCTAAGAAAGCACAGTTAAAAAGTCTTCTACTCATACTATTCAGGAGCTACCTCGTTTTCATCACAAATGCTCTGTCTGCATAATCAACACTTTAAATTCAGTCAGCAGCTTGTTAAAATAGGAATTAGCTAACAGAGCTTCAGCCAGCAAATACCAGCTATTTTCTACCAGTTCATGAAAGGCACATATGGGTACTTAAGACCTATTATCAAAATGAAAAATAACACTTTCTGCTTGCATATATTGTTGGGGGTTTTTGGTGTTTTTTTTTCGGTGCTGGCAACCTGAACCACACATGCTGTGAGACGCTTGTTGAGTGGATGCTGTAGGAACTCCAATTCACCTGAAGATTCCCTGAGTCTTTCAAAACCCTTTTTAGCACTCGTGTACCTCAGAAACCTGTAATCAGTGAATACAACAGACTCCAGAAGGGCTTTTTCCATAATCTTTCTTAGTTGGCAAGTGCAAAACCACAACTTATTGTGAGAATTTCAAACATTCAGGCATTGTTCAGTCTAGAACACTTTTTAGCTTTAAATGGTTTAGTTAACAAGACAGAAATAAGGAAACACAGAATCACAGAATGTTAGGGATTGGAATGGACCTCGAAAGATCACCTAGTCCAATCCCCCCACCTTTCACAAGATTACAACAAGTTTACTGAAGAGTAATAAGACAGGATGAGAAAACGAAAGGGCTCACAAAAACTATCAGCATCATGAAAAAACAATAATCTCAAATGTTTCTTTATGAAATAGCAAATGGGAGTGCATATCACACTAAGAAAAGAAAAAAAAAATCCACCTCAGCAATTTTGTACAGGCTAATTTTCAGTGTTAAGAACACCATGCTGTCATCAAAAAATAAATGTTTTAAGAAGAGCCCAAAAGTATTGATGAAAAAATTCAGCCTTTGAGCCTTTATCTTAACCCACAAGGTTTAGCTTTTTCTTTTTTTCTGATTCTTTCCCCCATCCCTCTGGGGAGGGGGAGCGAGCAAGTGGCTGTGTGTGATGTTTAGCTGCCTGCCAGGTTAAACCACAACAGCATGTTAAGAATATTACCAGCCTCAATAAACAAAATATTATATACCAGGTTATCACGTGGCCTCAGACAAATCAAACAGCTCTTCAGAAACAAAAGAAGGACAATAAGAAGGAACCAAAGTGCTACACTAAACTGCTTCTATAGAGAAGAAATATTTTTCTTGTTTATTAGCTGATAGAAAAAAAGTAGAAGTAGGGTGAGAGAACGAAGAGTTTGTGATTTTTTTGGGTTACTAATAAAATATACACGGCAAGACTTTTGTTTTGATTAAGTTCAAAATACTCTCAGTTGGAATTGTTCTTATCTATTGCCCTTCACCAGTTAATTATCTAATGTAAGCTACAAGCATAGACCTCTCTAATGTCAGTGTTGAGAAACCAACAGATGTAAGGATTCTGTAGGCTCCTTAAATACTTGGGGTTATTTATTAAGTCCTTTTAAAATTTATTATTTTTGCCTTTTTTTTTTGGTAAAAATAAAAGGTTAAAGAAAACTAATTCAATTATGGACAATTAGCGAAAAAATCTCATGATTCTGCAAAGAACTACTTACTCTATTCAGTTAAATTATTGACAAATGCTTTATCTTCCCTTCAGTCTTCCCCATTTTTTCCAGAACTTACTACTCTTATTAATGGTATGAGTTCATCCTATGTCCTATGCCCTTAGAACCACTTAAACTAACAGGGAGTTTGTGTTTTAAGTATTCTGTTCAATTGATCCTTTCTTCTCACTTTCACATCTTTCATCCTCTACAGTCTTCTAGACAATTACTTCAGGCTTTTTCTATTTCATCTCTTCTTTCTCCACAGTCATTTATGTCCAGTCTTAAAAATTACTTAATGTTTTGTTTATCTCTCACTAGTACTTCCAGTACCTGCCTACCAATATTGTGCTCTACCTTCTGTCAATTTTACTTCCAGCTTCCCTCTCCAATACTTACAGCTTCCAGCAATTTAGGTGCTCTTCCACGGATGAACAACTAAATGGGCTCAGCAGTCCAACACAGCCCTGACTGAGAGTCAAAAAATGGAATTTCTAAATAAAGATCGAGATTGAGCAGCCACAAATATTAACAGACTGTTATTAAACTTTGGGGGGAAATATGGAAATAATATAAACTACATAAAATATTTTTAGTAGAAAATCTAAATATGTGTAAACTTTTTTTTTTTTAAAAAACTAAGAAAAAGGTGGGGAGTGGGTTGGGATGGTGGGGGCTTTTCCCTCATAGATAGAAAAATGCAACATTGTAATGCTCTTGTTTGACAAAGTTAGAAAGTTAAATTTTGATATCATTGTCTTACATTATACCTATTCCATCTTAAAAGGCATACCAAAATATTTACCTCATAAGGAAAGCTTTGTTTCAGTTATATCCCCTTATAAGAAACTTTATGTATTCCATTCTTGTGAAGACGTAATACATAAAAGTATTCTGATATAGAAGTTGCCCACTGAAAAATGTCAGATCTGTGCTACTACTGGGTACATTGACTTTCCTGAATAGCTATTCTAAGAGGTAAAATGAAAGGCAGCTTAGATAGAAATGGTGCCATTACAGACAAAATATCCATTTTATATACCCCTCCACGTCCAAAAACCTGTTAGCAACTGTTTTTGCTCAAGTTACACAAAATTCCCAAAAAAACATACTTTTATTTAATAATAGGTTTGCAGAACTGACTTCACTTAGTTTTGTATGTGTTAATTTATTTGCATTTTTTTTTTTTAATTTAAGAATGTCAGATCTCTTTTTAACAGCTCTTGAAACACATGGTTTTATTTGTATGAGATGACTAGTTCATGTTCTTTCAGATTTTAAGAACTGACTGTTGTTAATTTAAAAGTTATTTCTTCAAATCCTCACCATCTGCAAATTAGAACTGCATATTTATTTTAACAATTGTAATTATAATTTTATATTTATTGTAAGTACTAATTATAAGTATTTGTAAGTGACGTTGATATTCAAGCACTTTCAGTAATGTTCACATATACAGATAATGTCAGTTGGAAGGTTAATGATTTTGCTTCAAATAAGATGCCATTCAGAAAAAAAAAACCACCACTACGAAAAGAGACAATGTAGTAATAAAACAACTGAAGGGAAACAGTGGTACCATAACAATGAAAATGTGTCAGATGATATACGCTAAAAAATGTCAAATCACTCAGTTAAGTGCAGACTGGAAAGTCTGATTCCTCAGTCCATTGCAAGAGGCCTGTCTGGGACAGGGTAAGAGTAAAGAAAGGCCTGGTGCCCTGAGAGCCTTTGCAATGGCAAAAGGCAGAAAGACACCACACATCCTGCACCATACAACAGTAAAACATTTTATACTGTTTCTATTTTCCCTAGCAAATCTAAACCCTCCAAATCATGATTAAAAAATAATAGATAACAGAGAATAAAACTTTTTTTTCTAACAGCTGATTTGCCTCACAGTGTCTATGTTCTGTACAACCTCCAACAATCAAAGCAAGATACTACCTTTTTCTTTTTTAAAAATTTTTTAAATCTATTTTGTTCATTTTCATAGGATAAACAAAAATAATAATGATTGAAAGTGTAGGCATTTCTTTTCCAAATCTATATATTGCTTTTTAAGGTGTCTTTGAAACATAACTAAGACATCCTCCTGTTTTTTATCATGTCAAAATACAACAATTTATTGCAGTGTAACACAGTGGAAAATTCTTTTATACCTAAAATCACTCCCATTATCCTTTCCAAAACTGATTCCAACATACAGATGGTCCTTATATAAAACCTATTTCAAGTTCCCATCATTTCCTCAAACCCAGAGCAAACTTCTGAAGTAGATCTGACTTTTTAAGGTTCATCATCCCAGTCACATGAGGCACCTGGCAGCTATAGTACTAACTGTACCACTGCAAACCACTGTCATGAGTTAACAGCCTTCTTACTTCCTTGACAAATTACATTTGGTTTTTTTTTCATATCTTTGACCTATTCTGCCTCTTGACAGTCTCACTATGCAACAACGGAGAAAAAATGCTCGCTATCTGCTGGACTGCTCTCTACCACTCACAGCTAATTGTGCATCCAAGGAATTTTCAGCTTTGCATCCCCACATATGGGGAGCAGTTTGTTCCAGCTGCTCTTGGAAAACCAATGATTAACTTAGATGAACCTATAGTTCTCCTAGATACACATAGACATACTGTAATGACTTGGAAACTTACTGGTATGTTTTCCACATTCACATTGCTAACAGAGCTTTTTGTCATATTGGATTTGCTGTCGGAATTTATTTTTTGTATCTTGGAGGATACAGGAGCTTATAAAGCCCTGCAAGCAGATATTAGGTGCATATAAATACACACAATGAATCAGCCTCCTGAAAAGAGGTGAGCCATTCTTCTTGAAAACAGAAACCAGGAATAATGTCACAGGAGATCTCAATTTTTAAATACATATGCCTTTGGAGAACAACCAAGAAGCACAATCACCTTCCCTCAAGTTACTGTCAGTAGTTCTTCTCTATTTGTAGCTAAAGACTCTAGAGAGCCTCGTTCACTAAAATATGACCCAGCTGCTCCACTTTCTTTCCCTCCTCTCTTTCCTGTATTGTTGGAGAAGCAGACAAAATTCCTACTGCAAGGAATCAGCCTAGCCTCAGACCAGGATTAAAGTTACTACTTTTTCAGGTAGCCATTCTTCTATCCTTCCTTCTTAACCCAACCAAAATAATTGCCCTCATTCACTGTGAATTTTCAGTTAATGAAGATTTTTACTCCAAGTAGAAATAATAAATAACTAAATTTGTGCCACTGCACAAATTAAGTCCCTCATATTTCCTGAGACTGCTTGCTCCCTAATAGTAATAAATAAATAATTACATTCATTTATTATTTATTTTATTATTGTTCATTTACAATCTTCCAAGCCTCTTATTGAAGATAAACACAAAAAAGAGGAAAGTGTCTTGCATTTGTCATAAACATCAAGCAGTTGTAATGCATTTACAGTACATTCATACTTTAATTATCCAATTGGCAATGCAATAGGGAAACACTCCATCATGAAGACAGATTGTCATCACAAAACTTTTTTAATACTTTGGTTAAATATTTTCTGGCATATTTCTACCAACTGAAAGCTGAATGAAAAATATTATTATGACTCAGAAAGTCAAAACTGCAGTTTTAACCTAAGCTCTACTTCCCTGCAAAAGTTGAAGTCCTCCCATTTATAAAATATAACACCAAAATTATATCCTTTCTGCATTGTTTGTGATAGACATGAAATTTTCTGTAGTTTAATACTTTTTTTCATAATAATAATCTACATTAATTGCTTTAGGATATATTATCCACTTTCTTTGATCCTATCCATTAACAAATGTAGGCAAATAACAAAGGTTCATGAGGCAGCTGTTCATAGCAGACAAAGCCACCAATGAGGTTTAAGTTGGATGAGAAAGAACTTTGTGCGTGCTGTGCCATTTACAGTGGGAGTTATTAGCTGGGGAGACTGAGACAAAGGGTAAACACTGCTGGGAAGGAGGCTTATGTTACCAGCCTGAGCAGTTAAACAAGACAGATTGGAGATGTATTTTCCCATCTTCTTGCAGGTGTGAAGTGCTTATGATGACTACTCATTCCTCTGGCTGAGATGCAGCAACAAGCAGACAGGTGCAGGAACAAAACAAAAAAGCAGATGCTGTAGTGGAAATGAGAGAGAGGTGATTCCTTTTATTTTCTTAATAGCTCAAGAAATTTATGATGTTGTATTGTGTATCACTGTGCACTACCAGCTGAACAGTGCTAGCAAAAATACAGACTCTGCACTCTTACAAAACATAGACTTTCAGAGTTTCCTTGATGTCCGGTTGTTATAATGCCTTATTCCAGATGACAATTTGCACTGAGCCTTTTTGAATTACTTAAGTAGCCTTTTTGAATCACTTAAGTAGCCAGACATAATATACCAAAATAGTTCTCCTACATCATTAAAATAATTCCCTTATCCCTCAATGCTACCACTTACCAGGTGGCAAATGCCAAACTTGTCGTCACTTTATAACTCAGCTATGAAAAATTGACTGAGTTGAGTGTGCATGGATGTTGTTATGTACCTCTGTCTTAGTACCCTTTGTAGAGGGGGAAAAAGTATAAGCAGCTGGGAAGACTACCCTTCCAGGTACAAAGAGACTCAGGTCATATGCCTGGTACCAGATGTGCTTCTCACATTAAAAAAAGCAAACAAACTGCTTCTGACGATGCTAGTTAAAATTAAAAGGGTTTTTTATTTGTTTGTTTTGTTTTTTTGGTTTTTAGGAATTGATATTTCAATGAATGGTAAAAACTTTCGCAAAGAAAAAACAGCAGTATTAAAATCAGTGTGGATAGGCTAACTTTGGTTCATTTAATAAATAAGAAATTCTACTGAGCATTTCAGAGTAATTCTTAAAACATAATCTTTGTTCAATGATTCTATTTTTTTATTAGTCAGATTTACTTAGTCATAGATAAGATTAAGACTTTCACTAAGTGTGACTTTAAGTCAAGTAAGTGAATAGAAAGAACACAAAAGACTACCAAGGTGAAAAGCTAGAAATTAAAAGACATTCCCTGCCTTTGATAATAAGGCCTTAACAATATATATTTACCATACAAAATGACATTCACTGACAGCTTTATTATTTCAAATCATTAAAATATTATGATAAATGCAACTTTATTAAATCGATTTACTTTTCTGATTGTTATCATTAAAACAATGAATATTAAATAGTTTCCTTTCCTATACTATACAGGTATATGATAAACATAAAACAGTATAACTCTGAACTCAGTTTAACTGAGGCAGAGCAATTAAAGAGGATGGATTCAGACAAGAATAACAAGGAGCTGACATCAGCTAGCATTTTAATTCAGAAGTGATGCACGTAAAATAACTTGTGGTTTTATCATTTCATCATTTATGCACAGACTTCCACACAAAATGATAATTTTACAAATACAGGCACTGAAGACTGTACATTCAGAAATTGCGGAAGCAAGCAACAGACAAAAGACTCCTCTAATATACTATGCAGGGGGAGCTCCCATATCTGTCAGGTGGCTCTGCCTGTAAATCCGTTAGTTGCTGCTGTCGGTGGTGTGTAATTCTCCAACGATTGCTGTTTCATAAACTTCATAAAACTGATGCCAGTGTCACTAACATAGCAGCCCTCTTCTATTTTATTCCCATAACTCCTCTAGGAATAATGCAACTTCAGAATATGAAAGAGCAGTGTTAGATTTACCAGTGGGATGGCTAAGAGAGAAAAGGAGGAGGGAAAAAAAAAAAGGAAAAAAAAGGGAAGAGAGAGAAGTGGTGCAGGGCACACTCCATGTTATGTGACAGAAGAAAGGCTTTTCCACCCCAGCCCCAACCAATGCCTTTAAAGCTGTTTTTGTTTCCTTCCTTACACCAGTGCTGTATTTTCTGAATGGATGGCTTGCATTATGCCTGAGAGGGATGCTAGTGTCATATGTTAACTATCTTGTCATGACAAATGGCCATATCTATATGGATAAACCAAGTAAATTAGCTGACAGTTAACTCATTCAGAGTGTGTGCACAAATATATACAAGGATGTAGATCTCTCTTTTTATTAAGAGACTTTTTCTGCCAGCCTTTTAATTTATGTTATAGGCACTTTATGTAAACAGAAGTCATATATGTGAATGATGCTAATGGCATACAAAAAAAGACAAGCAAGTATTTTATTACTATTTCATTTAGCATACATTTCAATTTCTGTGTGTTACTGTATTATGCACTGATATTCCACAGCATAGGTAGCATCTCAGAGCTTAAATCACCCTATGACTGCAATGGAAATCATGTCAAAGACCACAGGAAGCTGAACCTTTAAAAACCTCACTTTAAAATTCTGGTTCAGTTAAGTACTGTGGTTGGTGAGGTGGGAGATCACAACATGCATGCATGCACACTCACCCCTCCATGTCCCCATTCAGTAGGCTGTATGAATTATGCTTTGACCCATCGCCTGTTGCAAGACAAGCTTTTAGGGGGCTTGCACAGCATTCAGTAGCAAGCAGCATACAATTTCTTACTGTTATTTGTTATAGCCCTATCGAGTGTCACATATCTTTCGTTGATGCTCACAAATTTCATGGTCCTGACGTGCCTGCCTGCCTCTGCAAACCATTGGGAAACATATATGTGAAATAAAGGAATAAATGGTAGGTCATTTTGCCACACTGTTTTGAGGTGTCAATACATTTTTTGCTAATCTAGAAAACAGCAATTAAGACTGACAATTTGTTGAATCCTGTCTAAGATGAATTTGACAGATTCAGCTTCTACACTACAGAATCACTACAACCTGGGAACTCAACTAGCAAGTAATTAAGGACTACATATTCCATAACAGCTGCCACTTATTAACCCTGCACATACCCAAGCTATGTTCTTCATACTACGTTCAATATGAAAAAGTCTTCTAACAAATTTTTCATACACATGTACAGTAGCACAAAAACCTAGCCATTAATATTAGTTTGATCTGCCACAGTATCTGTGAAATTATTATCTATAGAAGCTGAAATCAGGCAATAAGAGTTATATACTAGACTGCTGTATTAAAAAGGTAGGTACAAACACATCTAAGTTAAATACTGCCCTTAACTGGAAAAATCGTAGGTATAGAATCTCCAGCCAAAGCCATGATGTTATGTACATTTACAGAGAGCTACAGTGCAGTCTGTGACATAATTAATGCTTACCTTATAGAACAGAAAATACACAAATCTTTCCATATTTCTGTTTGTGATTTTAAGATTTTCTACATATTTTATCCAAAGTGTGACACAAACTTAAAATCAAAACCTGGAATTCAGTTGTTTTTTTTGTTTCATTTTGTTTTGTTCTGTCAAAGGAAGGTTAATTCTTTGAACCCTCTGCCTGTGGCTTAATTGTTCTTGAAAGATGAAGTAGCTGAGACACTTTCACTGCACAGACTAGTCTGTAGACCCCAAAGTGGGTAAGACCTTCCCCTCCACAGACAGAGGAAGAATCAAGTCCAGACCATGAGTGCTTTGACCACAGAGCTAACTGCAAAAAGCAGAGAGAAGCCAGATTTTTTTAGGCAGGCACTTTGCACAAGGCATATGCAAAGGTATTACAACAGACATGAATGTTTAACTTCTTTCAAGAGCTACAAGGATTACACACTCTTACTTGTGACACCCACAAAGATGAAGGTGCTTCCAGGAATACATATGAAGAAAAGCAAGATTTAAAGAAAGGCATTGCTTTTCCTCACCTGCCCTACATTGGCTAGTTTACAAGGACTCACACTCAGTATGATGGCTTTTATGGATCACCCTTTCATGGTATTTAGCTTTTTGCATTAAACATTTAAGGAACCTACGTATATATATATATTTTTTTTATTGTAGGTACCCAATATTTAGGCATTCCAGTACTTAACACTGCAGCAACAAAGTCTCCTTTGGAAGCTGAGCTCCAGGAATGACAAAAAGCATTTCTAGATTTCTCATCTATGCTTATATCTACATTCAATTTAATGCAGCACTGATGTATATGAAGTGGGTTTTTCAGTAGTATTTTGTAACAATACAAAGATTCCTGCGTATGCTTCTGATTTTTTTCTTAGTCTATCAGGACAGAGTAGTATTTTTTAGGCTATTCTCATTCTTTTTTTTTCCCTACTTTTTTTTAGATAGAAGACAAGAGAAACAGACTACAAGTCATATTTATGGAGATGAAAACTATTCACATCTTTTGCAAATTTTTGATGACTGGACATAAAAGAAATGCACAAATTCCCTTACTGTCTCAGGTCAGTGTTAAAGAATGCCATCAATGACTAGTTGGCTATATTTTACATGTGGAATATTCATGAGCTTATAAAAAGTTAGAAAAATCCCCTATTTCTATAACAAAATATGTAATTGCTTAATTTTTCAGGTCTACAGGATTGTAAGCATGCACTTCCAACTAGCTTCAGTGAACCCCACAACACTTCAAAATTAAGAATTTATAATTAAAAAAATATTTATTTTAACCAGTCTTGTTATAAACTAGGATAATCTATACTGTCACTGTTTGCATCTCAAAAAGTGCCTGCCTACTCAAGTGTAAAGCCTGCTTGATTTTTTTTTTATTGAATGTGCTTGATTTAGCTCTCTGAACATGTGCCTTCAAATGCCAAGCTAATTCCAGTCCATATGCACTAATTTGCAGAGCCTTCCTTTCCTTAATTATCTGAATCAAACTCAGTTTATACAGAATAGTGTAGCTGTGAATTATATTATTGTTCAAATAATAGTTAAGACCTGTGATTTGGCAGGTTTTTTCCTACTTATGTATTTCTTTAACTCTGGGGTAAAAACATAATTCTAGTTGAACCATACTTGAAAAGACAAAATTTTAAATTTCATGTCAGTCATAAAAAATGAATTTAAAATATGACATCTTCAAGCACACTGCAACCTTCCTAAAGGTATCAAATAGCATCAAGATAAGATTACCAAAGCCAAATTCTGAGTAAGTTCTCAAACTCTTTACATTATTCAGGAATCAATTACATAGTTTTATCATGGGTTATTCTTTCAACATAATTAGTGTGATATCCATCAAAATCCATATCTGTGGAAACATATTTAAAATGACCAATTATTGCAGATTATATCTTTAATTACTTCTACAATTTAAGAAAAAGGTCTGAAAATATGCAATAATATCTTATACAATTGTCAGTAATGAATGTTCTTCTCATGACAAGATATTAAATTATATTACATTAACTATATTCTATTCAATAATGTTATAAAAGAAAATAGTGCATTTGAATATAACTTACATAGTCTGTCTTGATCAATCTAATATTAATTGGAAAGGTGAAGAATAAAAAATTAGATAATAGAAATATAATTCTAAACAAGCTACTTTAAAAATATCTGTAATGCTTCCTGCATCTGCACCACCAGATTAGAAAGATTTTCATCCATTTATTTGCCATTCTCCACCTCAAACGCAAATACAACAGCCAACATCTGACTGCATTAAAAAATGTATAAAGGCAACTTAAATTATATTATAAACTAAAAGTTAATGTAAATGTTACCTGAATTAAATGGAAAATTACATGTTAAAGCCTATTTACATTAAAGTAATCTTACTTAGATAAAGGAAGTCCTAGGAATACATTAGTGCTGTTGCTCCATGTGAATAAGAAGGTATGGAAGACCTTGCCTACTGCAAAGAGCACACCTTCTGTGTCTCAGACATTTTGAAGAAGCTACTCCACACTTCCTTCTGGACTTAAAACAGACAAAAATCAGAACGAATGCAAACAACTAGGTACTACAGATTTATATTTAGATGTTTTTCCCTACATTAATTTAAATAGATGTTAAGCATGTATACTTGCTTCACTTGTGTTTTTTAGTACATCTTCACAACTCCCAAAATGGTGATGAAAAACAGTTGTTCTACATATACAAGATACACAGACATAGGAGTACTATAAAACTGCTTTCATTACAATGAGTGAGCAACAAAATCAGTCATAATTTCATGCCTGGTATCACCACGTTTCATACAGAGCCCAAATGAGTGTGTTTCCATAGGGTAAATCTGAGAAATCTTTTAATCTGCAAAGTCATTGGGACTGTTCACTTCTAGACTTAAATCTGAATAGCTCTAGGGCAGCCTTATTTCAGCAAATTTGAAATGGTGGGTTTAGCTTTCTCAGGAGTTTTGCTTTGAGGGTTTTTGGTGTTTTTAGCTAGTTTGGTTGGTTTGGTTTTGTCTTTGTGTAAAAAAAAAAAAAAAGAGAAAAGAAAAGAAAAGAGAAAAGAAAAGAAAAGAGAAAAGAAAAGAAAAGAGAAAAGAAAAGAAAAGAGAAAAGAAAAGAAAAGAGAAAAGAAAAGAAAAGAGAAAAGAAAAGAAAAGAGAAAAGAAAAGAAAAGAGAAAAGAAAAGAAAAGAGAAAAGAAAAGAAAAGAGAAAAGAAAAGAAAAGAAAAGAAAGAAGAGTTTTAAATAGCTCTATCAGTGGTATAGATGACTTTCTAGTTCTGTGCACTGTCTTGGTAGGTTCATTATTTGTTTATTTGAATACCTAATATCCATTAACTAGTATTATCTGTTGCCATATATCCTTATTCGGATGAGATTATTTTGCTGAAAAGCCATTTCCATTCATGATCAAATGTTTCCATATTTTTGGCAGGTATAAGACAAAGAGAAGGCATTAATGCCATAATTACTAGCCTACCTTTAAAAGCAATATTGATGTGACAATTTTTCACTAGTGAAATTGCTGCCTGTGATGAGTAGTTTACACAAGGTATAGTTAGAGAGAACTTAATTGTGGAATTAATTTCATTTAGCTGTCACTTAAAAATCCAATTTGTATAAAAAGATTTTATAACTGGAATACATCAAACTACCCTACACATGCTTCAGGGCAGAATGTGACAATTAGGTAATGTTATAGCTTAGTCTCTTGGCCAAAAATGTCTGCAGGCTAATAGAGTTTTACTGTTGGCTTTTTTCCTACACCTGAGCAACTTACATAAATGAACTTAGAAGGTAAATCAATACCTATGAGCATGCCTTGGTTTTCATCATGAGTGCTGTAAAACGAACACAAAGGTTTCCTCCAATCTACTTCTTCCAAAGTTAAGGTAAATTGTCTACCACATTGCACTATGCAATACTGTTTTTCAACAGGAAACCATGCTAATGATAGTTACTTGAATTTGCATTTCTTTCATGGTTTCTTAATAAAAGACTGACACTTTCAGCAAAAATTGAAGAATCTCTACCCCACATTAGTAAATTCCAAACTAGACCCTTTTTTTATATCTTCACAAAGATCTTTAACTCCTCACTAATGAAAGATTAAGGCAGCACACCTATACTTTTTAATTTATGCTATAATGGAGTACAATGTCTTTATTTCCAAACTATTTTGACAAACTTAATATTAATTATCATTACATTTTAGTAGCCACAAACTAAAATAAGAGCTACTAGTAAACAGGGCAACGAACCTGTACATCTTCTCTGTAGACTGTGTGTGACCTTAATAATGCAGTTATTAATAAATGTGTGTTGGATAATCACAATCGTTACTTAATGTATATCAATTTTGTGAGAGACTGATTCTTATTAATGAACTACACCTGCTAATGACTTTGATTTCTGCCAAACTTTGCTGTGATGGAGTGTTCAATTTAAAATATTAATATGTGCATGCACACTAATTTCTGGGATTCTCAGCTGTCATATTTGGACATTTGTCAAGTATGCATTATGCTATTGATGGGTCACAGGTTTCATGGAAATCATATTTCATTGAATCTTTTCCATTCTGCTTGATATAGTATTTTTTCTCACTGTCAAAAAGAGGGATCCATTTATCTTACAACAATATGAAATCTCTCAATCGTAACATGTAATTGCAGCACGTCGCAAAACATTATTCATTCCTATTGGACAGACCTTTCCTATTTAAAACACCACCACTGACAGCACATCAGTAGAGACTATTTCAAAGGTATGGTTGTGCTGGGGGAAAAAAAAAGAAAAGTCCAGTCCGTAAGTCTGAGCTCCTTCCAAACTTGTGCTTATTCAATCTTATTCTATTTGCAGTTCTCTGGAAGAATCTAATCCTTGAAACACCATCAGTAGATCTAAACTAAAAAAAACCCCAATGGTCATGCTTGCCATTATATGCTCTCTTCATCAACTTCAATTTTCTTAAAATTGTATTTCATTGGCACTTTCCTTACTTTTAAAATAGTATGGTACCTTCCTTAAGCAATTAGTGATGTGTTTACTATTATGTGTTCAATCTAATGTAAATTTATTATTATGTCATATAAGTGTATGGCTATGCACAAGTATGTAACTAAAAAAATATCATGCACAATATCATCCTCTTTACAATAAAGACAACTAAAAGGGTATTTGTTTTTTTTTACTTGTTTGTTAGTTTCCCTGAGAATACCTTCCTTGATTTATAAAACAGTTGAAATAGAAATTAAGAAAAATCTATTTAGTGCATAATTTCACAAGCATTTCAGACTACAAAAATATTCAGGAAATAATTTAATCTACTAATGTATTTAGCAAGAAGTCACCCTTATACATGACAGAACTCTTAATTCTCTGGTAAACACACTTTGGTGTCCCTGAAAAGCAGATTAAGTTTAAACTAAACAATGAAGTCAAAAGTGTAACTATTGCATGTTCTTATGTTGCAAATCACACATCACAAATTTACCTTGATACTTAAATGCTTTCAGTTAAGCTTTTTTCAATTCTAATGCTGCATTGTTACATTTAGGATACAACTGCAACATCTGAAAATACTTTGGTTCTAATACTAAAGTATGTTTTAAAATTTAGATTGAAAGAAGAAAGTAATTCCTACCACATAGGATGCAAAAATAGAAAGCAAGTGGGCATATTTATATTGGAAAGAAAGCAAACATAATTTTTAAACCAGAAGATTCACATGGGATAGAGCACAGGAGACTAGTGTATTATTTCATAACTTTAACTGTGAAACTTGAGAAATAACCAAGTTGTAAAGAAACAAATACTCTTAGGAGAAATCCCAGGGCTTAAAAACTTTAAATGAAAAATTTAGCTTTCAGAGCAACAAAATCTTGACAGTAATTAAAATCAGCAAAAGCCTTTTTGCCCACAAGAGGCACCTAATTAAAGATAAGGCAATTGTAATCACACTCAAACCTCTTTGGAAGATCAAATTGTTGCTCACGAATTTGGAAAAATGTTTTGATTATGTTGTAATGCAATCTTAGTAAAGAGATAAAACCAAAATTCTAACAATATATTTAATATACACTGAATTTATCAAGATTTCAAACCAGTCCACTACTGTACTTTATACTTATGATATTTTTTGGAAAATATTATTATTATTAATGTTACTGCTAAAAGTGCTAATTATTATTACAACAAATAATAATAAAACAGACTAAACAAGAAATATGTAGTATTTTTTTTTAATTAAGAAAACAAAATATTTTATGGTTTTCTTAGAAGTACAGCATTCTTCCGGAGAAACCAGCTGCTCATGGCTTGGACAGGCATACACACTGGGTAATTTTATTCTACTTTCCTTCTTCTATCTCAAATATAGTTTAAGTATACTTAAACATGTAAATACGTAAAAAACCATGAAGATGGATCTTCTTTTAATCTAGGATTGATTGTAGTGACAGTAATAGTTTATATTATACTACCTAAATGCCTTGACAGCAACCCAGCGGTCTATTGTGATAGTCACTTTATAAGCACTTCATGAGAAGATTTTTGCACCCATAGATACCTTAAAGGCCTCAAGTTGCATGCCTGAATAACAGAGACAGAGTTGTACTATTTTCTCCACTGAGTCCATTCATCAAGAGTTGTATCCTGCCTGCCCAGGGATTTTAGAGCCATGTAAAACATGCCGAGGTTTACAAGAGTAAATACAAAATATTGGGTTATGTGGTCACTAATTTAGGCCAAAAGCTCTAACGGAGGAGGTGTTTGTCAGCTGCTCATTTTGCTGAGGGCTTGGCTAGCTAGCTTTATTTTAACGGACATCCAAACACATAGTACATCATGAAACTATGAAACTGATAGGCCTCTAACTTTTTTTACATTTTTTTTTTTAATGTACTTGTTCCACACACCAGATTTCCTCATATTGTACTTAATGGAGTTCCTCATGCAATAGAGGAAAAGGTTTACTAATATAGCATTAACATCATTCCTATGGTCTTTCAGCGGTGTCTTGAGATGTGGAAGCTACCAGCTGCATTTTCTTAAAAGAAAGATAGAAACCTAGCCTTGCACCTTTGATTTTTCACACTTGCAACAAACTATTGAATGGAGAGAGAGTAGCCTGGTATATCTGGTGAGCCTGAACACTTTCTCTTCTGGTGTCTGCCATTGATTCTAATCCATTAGGCATTCGTTATTAATTTTTTATATTTTGTTAACATGTATGTTTATATATATTTGTGTGTGTGTAATACCTATACATTGTGTATGTATGTTTTCAATTGTACAAGTGTGCTCTCTGCTGGGTTAAGAACTGGCTGCAGGGCCGGGCCCAGAGAGTGCTGGTGAATGGGGCTGCATCTAGCTGGCGGCCAGTCACTAGTGGTGTTCCCCAGGGGTCAGTGTTGGGTCCAGTCCTGTTTAACATCTTTATTGACGATTTAGATGAGGGGATTGAGACCATCATCAGCAAATTTGCTGATGACACCAAGTTGGGAGGGAGTGTCGACCTGCTGGAAGGCAGGAGGGCTCTGCAGAGGGATCTGGATAGACTGGAAAAATGGGCTGATTCCAATGGGATGAAGTTCAATAAGGCCAAGTGCCGGGTGCTGCACTTTGGCCACAACAACCCCCTGCAGTGCTACAGGCTGGGCGCAGAGTGGCTGGAGAGCAGTCAGGCAGAAAGGGACCTGGGGGTACTAATTGACAGGAAGCTCAATATGAGCCAACAGTGTGCCCAGGTGGCCAAGAAGGCCAATGGTATCCTGTCCTGTATCAAAAATAGCGTGGTCAGCAGGACAAGGGAGGTGATCCTTCCCCTGTACTCTGCATTGGTGAGGCCACACCTGGAGTATTGTGTTCAGTTCTGGGCCCCTCAGTTCAGGAAAGACATTGAAGTGCTAGAGCGGGTCCAGAGACGAGCAACACGACTGGTGAAGGGACTTGAACATAAGACCTATGGGGAGAGGCTGAGGGAGCTGGGGTTGTTTAGTCTGGAGAAGAGGAGGCTTAGAGGTGACCTCATCACTGTCTATAACTACCTGAAGGGAAGTTATAGCCAAGTGGGGCTTGGTCTCTTCTCCCAGGCAGTTAGCAATAGGACAAGGGGGCATGGGCTTAAACTCTGCCAGGGGAAATTCAGGCTGGATGTTAGGAAGAAATTCTTTACAGAGAGAGTAGTCAGGCATTGGAATGGCCTGCCCAGAGAGGTGGTGGACTCGCCATCCCTGGAGGTTTTTAAACTGAGGCTGGACATGGCACTTAGTGCCATGATCTAGTAAACAGACTAGAGTTGGACCAAGGGTTGGACTCGATGATCTCTGAGGTCTTTTCCAACCCAGTCGATTCTGTGATTCTGTGATTCTGTGATTCATATTTATATATACATGCACATGTATGTATATATGTGTACACACATGTACACACACATACAGATACATATATACAATTAACTTGGCAAAAGTTTTTGCATTTCAGGTTTTTGTTTTCTAATTGTAACTGTTATTGCACAACATTCTGTTAAATTTAAATTTAAGCCAAAAGATGATCAGTGCAATTAAAAGGAAAGAATGAAAGTAAAATTTTATCAAATACTGTGCTAGCAGTATTGCTGAATTACATATGCAGGAGGAATTCAATAAGGTCAGTGACCATCTGTGAAGTTTCAAGTGATTCACAGCTAAGTTTACCTATTTCACATGCATTTTGTGCAGTAATCATGATCACAGCTGTCAGATTAGAGCACGGCTTTGTGACCTCCTCTAGACTGGATAGCTGTAATTAGTTATTCTTAACAATGCTTTGAAAGGCAAGCAAAAACTTCCAAGGATACACAGTACACTGTGACCCAACTGCTTTGTGAACTGCATCATCTGTCTATTGACTTCCTGGTACAGTTAAAGATGCTATTATGGATCTCAATGATTGTATGGTTAGAACATTAGTTCTCAGAAGATACCACCAATTCACTGTACATTTCAGTCAAGTTCAGCTAATGAACTCATGGCAGCATTATCTAAATCACATTTTAAGTCAAGCTATTCTCAACCAGAGATTTTTGCTTACCTACTACTGAAAAAAAATTAAAAATGCACATAATTTCATATACTGCATTTTTATATGTGATACATTTAGGAAGGACATAAATATGCAAGCAACTGTCCGCTTTAATTTTCTTATTTGTGAAACTAAAACAGCTTAACACTAGTGTGGCACATCGAGACTTCATATGACATTTCTTATCACTCTACTCTTACCATTCTAATATTTCCATTAAATCTAAATATTAGATATATTTTGCACATTCAGCATCACTGCTCTTAGAAGGATGTTGTCATTATTAACTGCATTTTATTAAGGAAGAAACTGTCTCATCAACATATGAAGTGGTATTTCCAAAAATCCACTGCCTGGACAATAAAAGATGAAGTAATAAAAGCCAGAATGAACCAACTGCTATCTGGAATTTAGCATAATGCTGTATTTTGTGTAAATAATCTAATTTAGGTAACAAAATATAATAAATTACAATGGCTTAATCTAAACTAGTAAACAAAACATATCAGAACCCATCCTTGGCATAGCTGATACCCACCCCAAAGCACGGTCATTTCCCCTATCAATAACCATCCCTGGGCTCTTTTCCTTAGATCATGCTGAGACACTGGACCATCCTTATACCACAAAATTTGCTAGCAACTAAATGGCATAGATGATATAAAGCTGCTCAAGTTTGTGTCTTGATCTTTGTTGTTTACAGTACAGACGCAGCCAGATGCTATTGTTCCCCACTAAATCCTAAATTCATCACAGATCACACAGAAAGTAAAAATGTATCTACCGAATTTGCCTTTATATTTTAATGTGATTTTCAAATAATATGCTAAATGAAAGATCCCACAAGTAATTAACTTATTAGCATGTGATGCTTTTTAAGAAGATTTAAATAAGACAAATGAGAGGTATTTCTTTTAATGACACCCTCTTTTTCTTACCATAATTTTGATGAACAAATTGAATAATTATAGTATTAAACCTCTATATGTGCTATTTATATTTGGAACAATACACTTGTCTTGTCTTGCAAAGCCTTGTAATAGTTAAAACACTGCCTCTTCATGTTTCAGCATGGCTTGAGGTGAGAAGCAATAGGGTTTGGTTTTTTTGACAGCAGGATGGATTGTATTTTGAAAGTTCTTTGAGGGTGTTTTACTGTAAGAAAAAGGATTTGTCTGAACTGTCATGTTGTGTGTTCTTGAAAGCCCATGTGTTCAAACACACTGGTAGATTATTTCGAGTTACAAACAAACTAGCTTCAAAGCCTACAAGCAAACTTTTAACAGCTTAAGCACATCAAGCTGAGGAGCTAATTTAAAGAACAATAATACAAACAATGTATGGAAAATAACATTTTAAAAAATCAAAGCATTTAAATAACATTAAAAGACTTAGATTTGTTTATTTACTCTGTCCCATTTAAAAATAGCCTGATACCTGAGTGTTCACACTTCTTTAGAGGCACTCTGTCATTCTTCATGCAGGGAGCCTCTCCAAGAAAGGAAGGGAAAAAGAGAATGCTACAGTTATTAGCAAGGGGGAAGGAAAGACTCCCATCTTCTCAGAACCCATAACATCAATCCATCTAGCAAGGTTTTCCTCTACAACTCAATATGCACTTTTCACTGTCATCCTTACTCATTAGCACAGGTATATCTGACATGTAGATTCATGGAATAATTTGAAAACGGCATAATCAGAATAGATTTTTGTATAATTCTAAGACAAATACACAAACAAAATTCCAATATGTCAGAGTTGCAAATCCAACAGGATAACTTGTAGGATACATACAGTTTTGTACTACTGTGAAGTACATTCTACTTTTAAAACTAATTCACTTAGTATCCTTGGAAAAGGATTTGACTTCATTTTCAAAGGATGGTATAGTTACTTAATCTATTTAAAGGTTTTGGCACGAAAAAACAATTATACAGAAAACATTTCTACTCTCAGACAAAACGGATGTGCATTCAGTTGCTGGTGGCTTTTATTTTTTATATATATATGTATGTATGTATGCTTGGAAATATAAGGTATTCTTAATATAAGGTATATTAAGAAAAAAAATATTGAAAAGCTCGACTAAAATGAAATATCTATCTTTTCCAATTAAATAGACCCCAAACCTGCCTACTGTGAAAAGGTGCTAATTGTCATAACAGTGTTTTGAATATATACACACATTAATCATGGCATAGTACTTACATAGTAAATCATCAGCTATTGTGCTGTTCGAACCAAATGCAACAGAAGAGTACATTTATGTTATATTTTAAGATCAGCTTTGCACCTTAATTCTATTGCAGTTCACACTGGTAAATTCCTAACTCCAAATTTCAGTGCTCTCTAGATTAGAGCTTTAAACCCTTTAAACATAAGGCACACAGAAACAGAGCCAATATAGCCTTCTCATCAAGCCCTGTTATGCTGTCCAAATGGACAGTCATTCACAGACGAAATCTGATATATGAAATGACCCCTAATGATCCTAACAAGTGTTTCTTGTCATGCCCTAGCAACTGCCAAAACAAACACAAATTTACCCTTTCTCTTTACTCCTGGAAATACTGTCTTAGCAGTGACTTACCCTTTATTTAAATTTTGCTAATGTGTGCAACAAGGCAACCCGATTCACCTGTAAAACAACCGATCTAGCAGATTTTAAGAGCCAAGACAGAAGATATTGTAACCTTTTATCAGTTCATAATTGATTGGTTGAACAGGGCTTTAGCTGGGAAGAAAATACCAGGTAAAATCTGCCTCAAGGTGAATCAAATCAAGGGATATAAGCCAATTTAGAGTTCAGTACAATCACAGATATCACTAGATTCCTAACAAAGTGGCTATTAATTCTAGAAATGAAATTAATGCAGTGCACGTAATTTTCCTGTAGATGGAGTGGTAAAAAGCAAAAAAGCTTTGCCTGTTTCATAACAGCTAAGGTACCGGAGGCTGAGACACCTAATCAAGCCAGCAGAGAATACCAGTGCAAGGAATGAGACTGAATTTCTTTATACGGTATGACTGGAAAAAGCCTCGCCTGCCACTGCAGACTAGTATAATTATAGAGATGAAGGGATATATACCCATTCTGGAGTTTTTAATCTACTTACTTGTCTTTGGGAAGAGTAACAGTCCTTAATGCCCCAGGGGGAACCAGTTCAGACAATGGGAGCTCTGGGTTCTGTACCCAGAACCGTGGGTCCAGTACCTATAGCTGCCTGACCCAGGAAAGCTTTTTATTCATTTGATAACACACATTCTGGGCTGGAAGCTCTCCCTACACATCACTCACTACGTCTTATCGTGGAACTGAAATGTGTCAGTTATGGCTTTAGAGAAGATCAGGAAGGAGGAAGAATTTCAGTTAATGGCTTGATACAGTCTTAAACTAAAAATTTAGCATTATTCATATGTGATACTATAGCTATCTGAATAAAAATATAACAGCACCTGTTCTGTGGAACAATCTTATAGTGCTATTCATAATTCTCCTACTTTATAAATGGACAAAGCACATAAAGCCTATTTCAGTGTATTTCACTACACATTTACTCACTGTACATTTCCAAACCATAACCATTTGAAAGACAGTCTTGAGTCAACATAAATTCTCCTTCCTAAACACATTGTTGAAGATTTTAAATTAAACTATTATTGCAGTGCATTTTTACCAACTCTACCGTTACATATTTTCTTGATATTTTAATGTGTACAATGCCAAGATTATTGTCAGCAGAAAACTAAAAATAATGACAACAACATGGTTTTTGGGATGCTTCATTTCAGGACCAAGGACCTGAAACAGTGTTCATTCCCCCACCCTGCCCCACCCCAGCCCATGTATTACTTTCAAGCTGTGTAGAAATAAAGCTTTAGCCATCAGTTGACTGGTTTAATTTTCCCCAAGTTTATTAGGCATTTTTAATAGATGTTTGTTTGGGGCATTTATTTTATGTTTATTGATGAGCCCCATATTCTAAAGGATTCAAGCTTGTATTCACAATTAATCTCTGAAAGCTCTTTAAGTCGTTACATACCATCTTGTCAACAGCAAACATATCTTTGATGGAAACAATTAATCCAACTCTTTTTACAAATGTTGGAAAGACACATTTATTGTTTAATATACTGCGCATATTTAAATATAATTTAATCCCTTTAACCAAAGACACTTTTTTCCCAATTACTTTTTTTCAAAGCTATCTGCCCTTCAGGACATATGGCTTTAGTATTTACTTTTCAGCACAGCTGCCACATTATACATACATCTTTTTTTTCTTCTCTTTTTTTTTAAACTATCTCACATTACATGCTTATTACTGTATCATTAACTATTTCAAAATCCTAAGAATCTTTGCCGGAATGCAAATAATTCAAAGTTCTGTTTTAATACATTAGTGAATACTCTAAAAAAAAAACCAGGCAATTATGTTTTGGCATAATGTTGAATGATATGGCTTAGTGGTAAAGATCTTCATGACCTCTTTGGGTGCACCCCTCAGGGTGTCTGACTTCACACCTTTATGAAGTGCTCTTGTGCAACAGACTAGATTGAGCTAAACACTGCTCTTTGGAGGAGGTGAGGTTTGAGCAATGTTCCCCATTGATTGAAATGTGCCTTTTAAAATTAAAAAAAATTTTTGTAAACCAAAACAATAAAGCAAACAAACAAAAAACGCCTAATTTTTTTTTAAAAGCCAACAAAACAAATTAACAAAGGAACCAGTAATTTAGATGAAGAAATGGATTTATAAACACTTGCAAGCATCTCTCTCAGTCCAAGCAGATTACTTTATTCCTCCCTAATAATTCCTCCCCTCCAATACCCTTCTAATGTATTTTGGTGGATCTTGAAATGCTCTGTCTTGTTTCTCCAGTACAAGCAAGGATGCAGCTCATGTTACACCATTTTTTCCTATTCTAGTTTGGTTTTGTTTATGACAAACATTAATTAGACAAATTCATACAATACATGGCCAAAAAGCAGGCAAGCATACAGCACTTAAAAATTATGACAGTGTCCTCTGGTTATGTTTAATCACTGTCCTCAGTTCTACTGGTACCAAACTTTCATCCTCTGTCACATTTGAAAATCACTATATTTTGCTAATTTGTTCGTAAGTTATAAAGAGTAATGACAAATAAGTAAAAGATGACCAAATGCAATTTAAACCAACAACTTCCTGGAGACAAATTGGTTTTGGCTGCACAATGACTTAATAATGTTTCTCAGTGTTAAGTCATATATTAGAATAATTAACTTTCAACAGTAATCCATAGAAATCATGATGTCACCATCCTATGGATTCTCTCTCTTTAAAATAAACTTTAACAGATCAGCTGGAGAAGAAACAAGATGCCTAACTGCATCTATACATCAGTATTCATAACTGTATCCTGAAGAAATCCTCTGATATGAAAAGAAGGATCTACCAGTTTGCAACTGCTTCTTACACAACTATTCTTTTCTAGTAAATTTTTACTTCTTTTTTTTTTTTTAATAGCACAAAAGGTTACCAAATGTAAAGAGTTTACAAAGATGTAGAATTACTCTTTTTTTGTTATAACTGGTACATCAAAACCTGTTCTCAAAGAGCCAAGTATCACTTACTCTTAGAATAATAACTTCCCTGAAGCATAATACAAAGAAAATGAGAATATCTTTATATTATAGATCATGTGGAAGCTTGGAGATTAAGTAACTTGTCCACAAAACTATATTGAAAGCTTGAGGTAGAGCCAAAAACTGAACTTTAATCTCCTGTGTATTAAAACAATGTTTCACTGACAGAACCATCTTTTCTGTTATTTTCTTCTAAATCTTGTATTTCATAAAGCTAATTAAAATCAAATAAGAATAAATAAGCCTAGCTAAATATTTTTCTAGAGTAACAGAAGCAAAACTCTTTAAAGTACAGTGGCTTGAGACTCATGTTTTTCATTAGAATTACGGTCTCCCAGTAAATGAATGACAAGAATCAGAGATAAGTATGGATTGTTCTCTATTTTTTCTTCCCCCGCTTTGCATTATCCCATTACTAGCAGTGATGTCGACTTAGCTGTATCACGAAGATTCCATAATTTCCGAATAATTTGCAGATTGCATCAAGAAATTATATATTTTCAGTAAGACTAATTATACATTTAAGCATGGTGACAGCATAAAGTCTAGAGAAGCTAAAATTAATGAAATAAATGTAACTCATGCTTAATTTATCTGGGAAAAAACCTATTTTGTGTTTAATCTTATGAAAGACTAATCTAAAATCTTAACAGGTGTCAAAATGTGTTAGTGTATTATCAGATTGTGCCCATCTCCCGCATTTAGCAAAGATAATTAATTGATGCGATAAGGCTCTTCTTCCATGAAGTCCTATTGTTTTGCATTAATTCATTTATATCAACTTTTCTATTATTTTTTTAGGATTAATGTGAGACTAGCTAGCCTGTAGCATCCTTTTTTAAATATTAGAAGAAATAAACTTTTCCTTAGACCACTGGATCTTCCCCGACATTCTGATTTTTTTTTTTTTGTTAGACTAACTCAAAGATTTCTTCAAGGAATTTCTAATTCAGCTATCACTTTTAATAAAGGTGCATATTGCTAATATGTCTTCTTTCTAAATACTTACTTTTAACAGTTCATGAGTAACATCCTCACAAACCAAAATCAGATCAGAAAACATTTTAATGAAAAAAACTTGCAAGTGTACCACATCATGCATAAGATTTTTTTTTTTTTTCAATATGCAATATCAAGTTCTACTGTTAGCAGAATACATTTATTCCTAGTTTTTAGAAGAATGTCTCCTTTTTTTCTTAATCCTCCTCAGAATTGTTCACAGATATCTTTAAGCTTCTTTATAGGCCTGCAGTTCCTGACTACAGTTTTCTAGTGCATTTGACTATGTAAATTGAAGGACCCACAAGCACCTTTCAAGAACATTTGAATGATGGCAGCATTCTTCCCTATAACGTCTATGGAGACTGGTGGTCAAATAGGCTTGACTTGAGATTCCTGAGTTATTGCTGATTTTGCAGGTATGCGGGAATATAGTACATATTTAAAAAAATAGTTAAAGATGAAATTGTTTTAGAAGGAAAACACCACTGCTGTCCATATTGTAGCCTTGTCTCCAGTCCTGCCTCTGACCCCGTCTCCTTTTGCTTCTGATCCCCTGGAAGGACCCTGGCCCTGGCTCATTGTTTGCCATGTTGGGAATGTCAACAGTCCCAGTTCCCAGCCCTGGGCTCTGCCTGCTGTGATCAGGTACTTCAGGGCTGTATCCGATCAGTGGATTCACTGTCTGTGCTGTGGTCACCCTTGGCTCCTTCTACACCTTCCCTGATCTCGCTTCTCCTCAAAATATGAGGTATACTTTCACAATGAGACCCTTTGTGAAGACCCATTAATGAGGTTAGGTGAGAGTTTTAAGATAACCCATTGGTCATTTTCTGTTTGAGTTGAAATATAGTTCTCTAAAAGTGTTCTGTAAAGGTTATTTTTATTTTCTTCTTTCTATCCTACTGTCCCCTGTTCTCTGTTGCTACTCCACAGGGAACTTCATACACTTAAACTGTATTTTGACCATGAGAAAGTAACTACTCTGAGAGAAATGACAAGCCAGAGCTGGACGTTGTTCTCCGGCACATGTTCTTATTACATCCTGTGAGTTTGTTCTCATTATCTTTCTATAGGAAAATTTCAGTGTGGGGCTTGGGAAGGGAGTAGATATGAAGAACAACTTTTTGTGAGAATTTTTCTTATTTCTGGCTAGAGAGAGGGATGAAAGACTTTGCAAGTAATGAGTTTGATGAGAACAAGCAGTATCATAAATTACTTACGACTATCTACAGTTGTTAATATGAACGAGTTATAAAATCATAGCCTATTAAAAAAAAGCATTTATGCCACAAGAAACTAAATTTTTAGGTGCGATCTGCGTTCTTAAACGGTGACCAACATTCAGCATAGATGTAACAACAGCAGCAACTGCAAAAATACAGGTTTGCTCAACAGCCATTGATTTTTTTCAGAAAAAGATTTTAAGCTTCTGTAAAGTTCATTGCTCGCTACATACATCTATATAGACTCTTTTTTCTTCTGATAGATTTGGCCACAGTTAAGCTTTAGTTGCAATGGCCTACTTACCAGCGGCCAAAATAACAATAAATAGAAGGACTTTGAAGCACTGGTTCATTAACTACAGTTACGGCAGGAACCATACTGATTCCTGAGAAAATGTGCTGAACTGAGAAAATAGTTGATCCAGAGATTGATTGTTTACTTAGCGATCTAACTGTATCTTAAAAATGAGAAACCTATATGTTTATTAAACAGCTGCTTCTTGCAAAGATTTGAGAGATGAGTTAAAGAAAAGAAAAAAAAAAGGAAAAAACCCTCTCTGATCTTAACAAAGCTGAAAAATGTCAATAAATAAGAAAAGTTAACTACAAAAATTCAGTATACTCTTGATAAATATGTTCCATCGTCACTTGCTTTATGGAATGAGAGAGCAGATGAGTAGATGAATATACTCTCAAAGTTGCAGCAGAAGTTTTTAACTTTATGGTAAATAGTTTGGTTACATAGAGTGCTCTGAACTTCTAAAGAAAAAAAGTATAATTTCAGGGTTTTTTTCCCTCTTCAAAAATAACCCACAACAGTACAGACCACATCCAGAGGGAGAGAGCAATTTTTGCCAAGATGGTTTGTAACTAGTTACAGTTACACTGCAAGGCTGTCTCTGTATCACACTTGTGTATACATATGTACATATACATAGATACATATGTGCTGAACTGCACATTAAATTGGGAGAGATAGTAGACTTTTAAGGATGATCCTAGGACTGCACAAATTTTGAGGGAGAATGCATTTTTCAATTTTGAGATTCTATGTGGAAATATCTTAGCCTGACAATAACAACACTAAATACTTTTATATCACTTTTTCGATTCCAGCTGGTTCCAGTGTCTGGGTCCTGCTCAGTAAGGTGAGCTCTTCTTCTTTTTCATGTATTTAATGGCAAGTGCACATAGAAACCCAGCATTATGGCAGAGGACAACTGAGTAGCAGCTTGCAATCCTGAGAAGTAGACAGTCAGGCAGGGAGCAAGTTGAGCCTGCAGGATACATGCTGAGATTTCAGAATGGAAGATGGCTAATAAAAATAATGATAGCTGTGAGTTTGTCACCTGTGGGTCAGTTCTTGTGAAATGTGCACAGCACAAACTAACCAAACTAGCATGTAATGCTAGTTGGGATGTGGAGATGAGAAAAGACACAGAGCAGAGGCAGGCTGTTATTGTGATCTCAAAACAAGCTACAGTAAGATACTAATTTGTTTTGCCAGTCACATTTCCTTATTTTCTCACACATGCTATTGCTGCAGCTCATTTCTTTGCATAATGATACCATCAGTAAACAGAGCAATTCTAAATTGACCTGAGATTACTAAGGAGACATACGCGCACATTAGCTGTGCACCAGGAGGTACCACTTTAGAAGTACACCACTCACAGTGTCCTTGGATAGCAGGTCGTGAAGGCTAATGGAAGGCACGGGCAGAATAAACGAGTCATAGCAGGTTGCTTAGGAGATCTGGCATCAGCTTGCTGGGGGGAGCGGAGGGTTAATATTTTTCAAATAACAGTGATATCAAGTCAGTATTTGTACACAGATGTCATTCACAAACACATGGCAGATTAGTGTAACTACACACTAAGTAGTCTGACAAATTCAGAACAGGGGTGGCAGGGGTGACAATACTGTTCCTGGTGCACTCTGCAACTGTAAACTACAGGAGGGCAGGAGGAAGCATTCCTTAGGAGTGACTCAAAAGGGGTTCTGGTGAACAGGCTCAATGCTAATTGTCATGATGCATTTGGCCAAGCAAGGGACATGAGATATGCTCATTATCTTAACTGTAGTGGGAAGACATATGATTCCAACATAGGGGACAAGCGGCTAAACTGTAGTGTAAATAATTCTTCTATTTGCTATTGCTCATACAAGATTCTATTAATATATATTAGCTTTTTTCTTCCTGCTTATTTCCTTAAATCCCCATGCTAACAACAGAAAGGTATAGACAGCCTAGCTACAACTGTTTCTAATTGCAGCTTAGAAGGGAGAAACTATAGGCTTATTAAAGTATTGCTTGAATATTCCTTCCTATTAGTTTTTCAAAGATGTGAATATGTAACACACAAATGTTAACAAAGCTGAAAAGCATCTTGAGCCAAAAAAGCCAACTACTACCATTCTGTGCCATCTTACTGATAACAAAACAAAGAGCTGTTCTAATTCATACTGCCATGTCCATTCAGCCTGCCATTTAATTATTCAGACACTAGTTACCAAAAATGGTGTAAAGGTGAAAATACAGAAACAGATGTAGCCATAATTTCGAGCAGTGTACAGCTTGGTGACTTGCTACTCTCCTAAGTGCCAAAACCATAGCAAAACTCAGAAGTTACCATCATCAACTTTCCAGATTTTTTTTCCCTCCATGCACTTTATCAACACTCAAATGTTTTCTAACTAAAATCTGAACTGGAAGACTGGATTATTCTGAGGAACTTAGGTTTCCATGAGGAGAAACAAAAAGTTTTAACTGATCAGATTGTATTCTATAATAAAGGCATTCTGGTGGCAATTACGGAGACGT
>VWYH01006128.1:46475-66217 GCA_013399365.1 Pampusana beccarii | reverse complement strand
CAAATGGGATAGTATTATATATTTATTCAATTCAGGCCGTTGACTTTTTGTAAATTAATCCAGAGTGCACAGAAATACTTGTTTGCTTTTCCGGGAGTCGTAGTACCCATTCAGACAGATTGTCACAGTAGTTTGTTTAAAAGTCATTCTTTACACAGCACTAAGTACAGTGCAAATTACTGCCCCAGAGTGGTGTGAAAGTGTATAATATGTGTAACTTTTTTGTTTCTTTGAGTCTTGTTTTTCTTTTGTAACTGTAGGACAGATTTTATCATAACAGCCAGTCATGATGGACATGTAAAATTCTGGAAAAAAATAGAAGAAGGGATTGAGTTTGTTAAACACTTCCGGAGTCACCTAGGTGAGAAGTTGCTTTTTCTTCTACAAAGGACCTCACTGTTTCTTCACCCTTGTCTTCGGCATTTGAACAGAGAGTACAAATAAAGAGAAGAGGGGTTCTGGGATTCATTTACTGCAGTTAGGGATTATGTGATACCTACCTGTCTTTCTTTATTCCCCTGTCCTGTTACATTTTGTTCCGGAGCTGCAGGAGGATTAGGGTGAAAATAAAACACGTGAGATGCCTCCTGCACAGATCCTCTACATCCTTTGCATCACTTTGTGCCCATCCTGTGGGGAGAATGTCAAGGACATTAAAAAGCTGTCTATTTAAAAATAAGTGAACAAGGTACATAACAGGATTCATAAAATCCAGAGAAGTTAAGAAAATGTTACTTTAAGTAGTTACCTTAATCCCTTATGTCCTCCCTACCTCCTGCAGTGTGGAAAAAAATTGTAGTTTTAATCTTGTATTATTGCAACTGTAGAGTAAATTCTGCATCATTGTCGTGACTGTCAGCTGAATCGCAATTAAGAATTAATAATTTTAAACCAATTTTCGAAGTTGGTAAGTACACATAGCTTTTCTGTATTATGCTAAGCATTAAACAGCTGGACAGAAAATGGCATTCTCATTGCTATTAGAAATGATCGTGTGCCTGATGGAAAAAAAACAGTTCGATATGCAGACTGTTACAATAAGAAAAACTAATAATATATAGTAAAAGTACTGTTTCTTCTTAGACTTAGAAAAAATGTTACGGTGGGTTCTTGATCTTAACTATTAGCTTTTCATTATATACAGAAACAAAATGTGAGAAGAAAAATAAATATTGTGGAAGATTTATGGAAAGCCTAATTGCAGAGTAATTTTGAGTACTATGTGTAATAATAGCAGGACTGTCATAGTCTGTAGAGTTCTGCTTTTTCTCTCTTGAGAGGTGCAAGCTGAAGAGCACATTATTTTTTAATGTATCTTAATGTTGTTCTCAATTTATTTAAATGAACATTTAAAATGAAAATAGTTGACTTTATAGTCTTTCATTTAAGTATATGGTAAGTAGTTCAGTATGACGTACCTGATTGTGACCAGCGATAGGATACAAACTGTTTTGTGGGTTTTTTGGTGTTTTTTATTATGAAAGTCAGGTGGGTTTTTAAGTACAAAATGTGAAGAAACAGCTGAGAAACAGGTTTAAACCTCTTTAGGTTTTTCCTGTGGAATATTGAAATGAAGGATGTCCCTTTCTTGTGTCTTAATAGTATGTTAACTTTTTTAATAGGTGTTATTGAGAGTATTGCTGTTAGTTCAGAGGGGGCATTATTCTGTTCAGTTGGAGATGACAAAGCAATGAAAGTGTTTGATGTAGTCAACTTTGATATGATCAACATGCTGAAACTTGGGTAAGTTACATAGTTCTTGAAAATGTTTGTTTGGGATTATACATGGGGGTTATTTTGCTAAGAGGTAAGTCAGTGATTTGTGTATTTTGAGGGTTTTTTTTTTCCCCCAATCAGATGAAGCTGAGCAAACGGCATTGTCTGAAGTGCATCCAGTGGCTGGAGTCTGCCTGACTGAATAGAAAAATTTGTGACTATATGCACAGTATGTGAGTGTAGTAGGTCTGTGCCTTCCCTCAGTGTCAGATATTACGCACAAAGATGTGGTGTTTCTCAAAATACTTAGCTAGACTTTTTTTTTTCTCTTGGTTAGAACTGAATTTAAAAATCATAGCCAACTAATATTTCCAGTAAGGAAGGAATTTGGCCTGTATGTGTTGTCTTATTTGTTGTCATAGGGATAGAAACTTCCTCCTTCTGTTGGAAAGAATGTTGTTTTTCGTAGTCTTGCTGTTGTAGGATTGCTGTAGTTATACAGTATGTAGCTAAAGAATCTGGGAGAAATGGGAATGGATGTTATTTGAATTATAACAATACTAGAGGAAAACAAGCCCCATGCTGTTACAAGGGTGGGTTTGGAGGGTTGGAGGATCAATGAATGTTGTACCAAGAATGGTAGAAATGCTGACATTTCCACAAGCCTTGTAGAATTGGAAAGCTGATTCCTCGTAGTCCACTATTTGTTGTTTAGTTCTGAAACTGAATAGAAGTATAAACTCAAAAAAAAAAAAGTGTTTTTCGGATGCCTATATAAAAGCTTATGTAACATGCTTTGCTTTGCTGGTTATAGTTTTAGTATCCTCCTCCAGATAATGTATTTAACCTATAGGAATTGATTCCCTCTTGGCTGTCTGCTGTGGAAAAATTCTAGTTAAGCTTAGTATTTTGTTTTTACTGGTCTTTTCTAATTAGCAGCCCTGTATTGTCACTACGAAAGTGGTAAAATCATAGTATGAAAAAATTTAATAATATTAAGAAAAATGTAATTTGATGTTACAATAGAAGGGTAGAATTTAAATCTATTTTGCTTCAGGAATACCCTGAAGATGCTACCTGTAACATTTTTCTTTAGTATGTTTTGTGGCTTATCTTTAAATGTATCTTTTTCAACCTCAGTAATCAAGACCTTCCTCTCCCCATAAATTGAGTTTTACCTGTAGTGAACTCTTTAATGCAGAAGAGAACAGCATACAGCTGTTATATAAGCATTGTCTTAAATAGTCTTTTAAAACTTTGTGTTTGTTGCTCGGTCTTCTACCTTACTGTTTATTGAGCAGATGGTCTCTATTGACCTGCCTGAGATTTTTTTCATGGCTGTTTGCTCAGGCTTGCAATCGTTGATGTAGCGTCATAAGTTCGATGGGATCTTTTCAGCTCTCGTTATCTTGCATTGCTTGCTTTGACAGGTATATGCCAGTATATAGCAGGGTTGATTAGCGTTGTCTCAAATCCGTCATATCCTTTCGGTTCTAACTAATCTATGTAGTGCGGCGATTGGCAAATCCCTATGCTTTACACTTCCATCAATAATCTGGAGAAGTATGACTATTTCTGCAGAAACTTTGGATAATTATGTGTATAGATCAATGGGACATCATGTTTATTTATGTATTTATTTCATCCTATTCTTTCTAGTGAACCTGAGACAAACTTCTGGTTGTGTTTCCCTTTATGAGAATCTTTACCAGACAGGCATTGAAAATCCAAATAATTAGTGTCTCTCGTTTGTTAGTCCTCAGTATCTGTTAGTTTGATTTCTGAAAGGATACTATAAAAGAGTTTCCTGTGGAGACTGCCATTGGAGCGATCTCCACAGTGAAGTGGTGGATTTCTCAACACTGGACACTTTTAAGATTCAGTTCAACAGGGTGCTGGGCCACCTTGTCTAGATTGTGGTTTTGCCAAGAAAGGTTGGACCAGCTGGTCCTTGAGGACCCTCCCAACCTGGTATTCTATGATTTTGTGATTTCTTTGTGGTCTGACATTTAGTTCCTGAGTTCTGGTTCTCAAAATCTTTGGTTACAGACTTTTTAAAAAACTGCCATAAATTATATTATTGACCATATCTCTAGCTTGTTTTACTTGTAGAGTATGGGTTTGGTAGTAGCAAATGGGTTCTTAAATGCATTCGTAACACCTATTGAATATAGGATGATTGTCTTGATTTTACTTAGATTTTTTTTTTTTTTGCAAGACTTAGCTGAACTTTTCTGTAACTGTATGGCAAAGGTGCAGTTTTCTTCATTTCCACTGAAGCATTAATCACGTAACATATGGAAGAGAAATGCTGTTGAGTCACAGAAGTTGAGTAGTAATCATTAATGCCACTGGTGTGATTTAGCTGGATTTCTATCCTTATTCTTCTTTTATAGCTGCCTTCTACCTTTGCTGTCTATCAGAGCCTCTTTATAAAACAATATGGGAGCAACAGAAATTGGCCAATCCATTCGCTGAATTGTGTTGCTTGGAGAAGCCTCGTTATAACCCTGAATTTTAGCAAGACAGATATTAGTAAGACTAGTAAATGAAGTTCAGCATTTTCTTCTGATATTTGATTTCAAGTTTACAGCATAACTCAACTCTTATCTAAGTAACACCAGACTTTTTTTTTTCTTTCTCCTTCCACTCTGTTGCAGCTACCACCCTGGCCAATGTGAATGGGTATATTGCCCTGGAGATGCCATATCTTCTGTTGCAACATCTGAGAAGAGCACAGGAAAAATATTCATATATGATGGACGAGGGAATAACCAGCCACTTCATGTTTTTGATAAACTCCACACATCCTCTCTTACTCAGATACGGTTGAACCCTGTCTACAAAGTAGTAGTGTCTGCTGACAAATCTGGAATGATTGAGTACTGGACTGGAACTTCTCATGAATATAAATTTCCCAAGAACGTGAACTGGGAGTATAAAACAGATACTGATCTATATGAATTTGCTAAATGCAAGGCTTACCCATCCAGTATAAGTTTTTCACCTGATGGCAAGAAAATGGCGACTCTTGGGTCCGACAGAAAAGTTAGAATTTTCCGGTTTTTGACAGGGAAGCTCATGAGAGTCTTTGATGAATCTCTGAGTGTAAGTTTAGTTTTTCTTCTCTTTTCATGAGGTTTTTTTCTCTACATATTTGAATTTATTTACCAGCACATTCACCTAAGTTATCATTTTTTTCTAAAGCTGAGCTTCATTGCTGTATTTTTCTTGCAGAAGAGGTTTTCTTTGTTCTCTTCCTGCCTCCTGTATTGCTTTGCCCCAAAATTATTGTTACCAATTTACATTAGTTATGCAGTGAAATGGAGATGTCAGTTTTCATCTGTGTTTTTGTACTGCTACGTTTCTTTTTACTAGGAAGCAATCCTGCAAAATGTCCATTTAAAATAACATCATGATAGTGAATTATACTTGTCATCTTTTAAGAAATTTGTTAGACGGCTACATACTTTTCTGTCTTTGCTTAAGCCTGGTACTACGACGTACCTACTGGTTCATTAAAATAAAGGGAGTATTATTTGTATTTATTTTAATTCTTCAGTTAAGTTTATGTGGAGTAATCTCATTTGAATTCTGAACTTTCTAAGCATGTGGATCAGTGTTTTGCTGCATCAATAATGTAAAATACGTTTATATAAAAGTGGTTTGGGTTTTTTTCTGTTTTACTGTAGATGTTTACTGAACTTCAGCAGATGAGACAACAACTACCAGATATGGAGTTTGGCCGACGTATGGCAGTTGAACGTGAGCTGGAGAAAGTGGATGCAGTAAGATTAATCAATATTATTTTTGATGAAACCGGACACTTTGTTCTCTATGGAACAATGTTGGGCATTAAGGTCATAAATGTAGAGACTAACAGGTACGTTCCAGTGACACACTTTGAGATAAATATTGTTATTTCAAAGCCTATATTCGGTGAAGTTTATAGTATATTTTAAACTTGATATGACTGTGGGGGTTTCTAATCTTATTTTGTTGTTATTTGGGAGCCTTACATTAGACTGTAGATAAGATAGTGCCGTGATTCGTAATGAGTTGTTGCAGTTTAAAGCTTAGTGAAACAATGAGAAAATATGGCAAGCATAAGCATATTTGTATTAAAAATGTGTAATCTCTAGCTAACTGTGTGTGATAACATAAATGTGGATCATGCAGTTGGGGTTTTACTGCATGAGGAGGCTGACTAGTAAATCAAGTAGCAAGTCTGAATAGAAAAGCATCGTAAAAACAACTAGTAAATTATTTGAGAGGGTTTTGGAGTTCTGGTTTGGGTCTTGCAGGCAGAAAGGAGACAATCTCTGATTGTGAGCAGCTAACAATAGTTACACTTTTTTACATCTTGTACTTCAGGTGTATTCGTATCTTGGGAAAACAAGAAAACATCAGAGTGATGCAACTAGCTTTGTTCCAAGGAGTAGCAAAGAAACATCGTGCTGCCATCACTATAGAGATGAAGGCATCTGAAAATCCTGTTCTCCAGAATATCCAGGCAGATCCAACAGTCATCTGCACAGCTTTTAAAAAGAATAGGTTTTACATGGTGAGTGTAGTTTCTATTTAAATAACTCCATGCATGTACTGATGTTTTTTTCTGTATTGTTTTTACTTCTCTCCTTGCACCTTTCAAGTACTTTTTGTCCTGAATATTTGCAAACACAACTTTCCAGAGGAGTTCCTTCATATTGCAAATATATTCTAGATTTTTTAGCTTCAACTAGCTATTAACTTTTTCATTATTGCTGAAGTAGTTAAAAAAAGTTGGATGGTTTTGGCTGTCTAGATTATTGTTCTCAGAGAAGATTATATGCCTTCGTTCCAGTTGAAAAAAAAATAACATTTGAAAAACCTAACAAGATCTTATACTGATAAAGAAACAATAATTAACTGTATGTATAAAATATGTAATTAAAAAAATTAAATTCAGAGCAACATGAGGACTAAGTAGCATCAAGGACATTCTGGGCAACTAGCTAAGACAAGGAGTCATCTTCCTGTTCACAATTCAGATGTTAGGTGAGATGCGGTGAATAAGAACAAACAGACAAGTAGTTCTAGAGCAGTTAGTAGTCAATCAGGGATGTGATCACCATAGTGGTTAGAGATTGATCTGTCTGAATTTGATCATGGTTTTCGTTGGACCAAGATGGTATATTTTCTAAAGCTTTGTGTGGTTAGTGTGTAGTACGTAAGGGAATATGCTACTCTGAACTATATAACAAGTGAAGAGGAGAAGTTAGGCAAAATCTAAAACATTACTGTTACAGAAAACATGGCTATATGCATGCAGAGAGATTAGTGATTGTCATTTGACAGGTAAGTGTACTACTCACTTAAGCAGATGCTTCTGTACCTGTATATTTATTCTATGTTTTTACTGTAAGTACTATAAAACTACATTTCTGAGTTTTTTTTGTTTTCAGTTAAATTTGCTGGTTTTGTATAGTCTTACGTTAATGTGGTATTGGAATAAGAGGATTAAGTTGTACTTCATAATGAAACTAAAAGTTTTGTGATGAAACCCGCTGGTTTTGTCTGAATTTAACAGAACAAATTGATATTCTCCACTGTTTTTTTTAAAGAAAAGATGCTGAGCTACTGTGGGCTTTCTGTTGAAAAGGAGGAGGAGTTTAATTTAACAGTTATTAAAAAGTTACTTGGGTTTTGCATGTAGCTATACTGGAATTCATGACTGGTAATGCACAACACTGAAATCCAAGGACAGACTGTCTATGAATTCTCTTCCTACATGTTAAATCTATTTGGATGTTTCACAGTTTGAATAATCATATTGACATCTTGGGTACAGAGCAGTGTGTAAGATAAGGGGGAGGGGTAAAAGAGAAAACCAAACAGTTAACCTTCTGTTCTTTTGTTCTTAGTTTACTAAACGTGAACCAGAAGATACAAAGAGTGCAGATTCTGACAGAGATGTGTTTAATGAGAAACCTTCTAAAGAAGAGGTCATGGCAGCTACTCAAGCAGAAGGTCCCAAAAGAGTTTCGGACAGCGCCATCATCCACACAAGCATGGGAGATATTCATATCAAACTTTTTCCTGTTGAGTATGTATTTGGTAGTTTTTTCCATTCTTTTGTTTTTACTTTGTTCTACACTTTTTGGTGGCAGTGTCCAAGACTTATATTTCAAGTTCGGAATAATTATTTTCTTCCCCTTTTTCTACTGTCTGTTTTTCCCAACAGTTTCTTAATACATCAAGCTAGGAATGTGACTCTTTACAAACACAAATAAAGTAGGGCAAAGTAGATAGGAACAGTTGCGGGCACAGGTCTGGTTTTTATTATTTAATTATTTTTAAATTTTTTTTTTTGCCTTTAATTATAAGTTCGGGGGGTTATTCCTTTCTTAGCTTTTATTCTTTCTCTAAACAGCATATGTGAATAGGTTGTGGTGCACTTCTGTGTATGCTACATATTATTGTAAGTCAGTGCTGTTCGATTTTGTCATGAAAAAGAATGATGATGTTGACAGTAGGATTGTGGAAGCCAGAGAAATAATACAGTTTGCAACTTCTAAATGTGGCCATTCTACTGCATTTGATGTTATTGCAGTTCCTTCAAGAGCAACATGAAGTCTATACCAGCATATAATATTAGTGCTGTGTATATCCAAAACCAGACATATAATTGGAAGAGTTTTATGCATGACAATTGCTGAAGTTATTGTGTCAGAATCTCCTTTTTGTGATGCTAATATATGAAAACATTGTGTTATGAAACAGATCTATATATTATTATATATCTTATATTGCTATACATTTGAAGTTAAACGATGTAAGTGTAGTCTATGCTTCTCTAAACCCAAGTTCCTGTTTTATCATAAATACAGGTAAGGCAATACAACTTCAGTTCTACCCTGTAGGGCTGCCAGTCTTCTAGGGCACTCTTCACCAGTGTCTCCTTGTATCAGGCACTAGTTTCTGGAATTGTAGCATGCAGGTTGAAGTAATGGTACAGCCCTTATCAGTAAGTGACTGGCCAAGCTACATGTTATCTGACTTTTTTTTCTTTTTAATTCTCATGTCAGTGTGTCACTATGTTTGCAGGGATAGTATTGCTAGGTGCTTCACTGCGATGTTTTGTATGCAGTTTTCAATTAAATACATTATTGCCAGGCTTGGTTATTGTTAGATTTGTCCTTTTTTGTTCTAGTATTTCTTGCCAGCTCAGCTTTGAATTTAAAATCTTTTCAAGATGAATGTGATTAAAAAATTAAAGAAGAGCATATAGGATGTGGCTTTGTATGCCTTTTAAATCTTTGGCCATGTGCTCATGGAATCAAGTTGTGAATGACTATGTACTGCTCAGATTATAATCTTGTCTGTTCCATTACTTAGTCCACAGGCACTCTGAGTCTGTATAGAATATCACTAACCCCAAGCTAATGTTCCTTGTCACAGCTGAACTCTACAGCTGTGGACTCTACTTCGCTCTTTTCTCATTTGCTGGGGAAATGTGTTACTGCATAAACCTGTCAATGTAGATCTACTCTGGCTACTAATCAGTTATACAAAACCAGTGAAAGAGCTACTGCAAAAAATTTTCACCCTGGTAGCAAACCTCTCAGAAGTAAAAAATCAAGTCACAGGAGTGAAAGGTTGGTTGTTTTTTTCCCCTTTTTATTCCATCAGCAGTAATGTTCTGCCTCTTCACCCTGCTTCCAAACAATGTTTGTGAGTAGTTTCAGAGGAGGATAACTGACTCTGCTGAATGCAAGTTCTATAACATTGTATTTTTAGATTTTATTTATTGTGTGCAAGACTGGACACCTTACGTACACAACTGAATAGAATTGTAGCGGTAGAAGAGTGAACAACTCTCTGCTTATGCAGGATACACTCCTTAACTGATTTTGTAAATAAACAGTTTCTAAGTAGAAGGCTGGAGAAGGAACATCTAGAGAATGGTGCCTTGGACTAGGCTTTGAGGAAATACATTTGGTTCCTGACTCACGGTCTAACCTTGGCTGACAACTAAGCACCTCACAGCCACTCACTTGCTCCCCCTCTGTGGGATGGGAGCCTCAGAAGAGTAAAAATGAGAAAACTCATGGCTTGAGATAAAAGGCAGTTTAACAGGCAAAGCAAAAGCCACACACAAGCAAAGCGAAACAAGGGATTCATTCACACTTCCCTGGGCAGACAGGTATTCAGCACCTCCAGGACAGCAGAGCTCCATCACACATAACGGTGATTTGGGAAGACAAATGCCCTAAGTGTGAATGTTCCCCCATTCCTGCTTTTTCCTCCAGCTTTCATTACTGAGCTTGACATCATTTGGTATGGAATATCCTTGGCATTAGTTGGGGTGTCCTTGCTGTGTCCCCTCCCAACTCCTTTTGCACCTCAGCCTCCTTGCTGGTGGGTGGGGTGTGAAGTAGAAAAGGCCTTCGTGCTGTGTGAGCACTGCTCAGAAATAGATAAACTACTGCAGCATTATCAACATTGCTGCTGCCTTTCTGTGTAATCATGCAACTCTCAAGTTCTCTTCAGTTTTTTTTTTGTTTTTATCTCTGGCTTTGAGGAGGTGGGGATTTGTTTTTTGTTGTTTTTTTTTTTTCTTCCCTTACTTGACGAAAGCTCTTTCTACAGTGTGCTGAAGCACTGCTCAGTACAACAGGATCTCGGTCTCAGCTGAAATCTTTACAGCCTTGCCACCATACAATTAAATATTTATTGTAGTCTGTGTTTTCTGCTACACAATTTTAGGTGCCCCAAAACAGTGGAAAACTTCTGTGTGCACAGCAGAAATGGTTATTACAATGGACACATATTTCACCGTATCATTAAGGTAACTTGTATAAAGCTAATTTTTTGTTGTTTTAGATAATGTACCTTTGTGGTCGGTCCTCTGTGTTAACCTTTTCCTTTCCCTTTTGCACAAGGGATTTCTGTAATGGCTTCAGAATTCCCTGTAAAGTCTGAACAATTCTGAGGTTTTTAACAGCTAGATCACTTACTTGGGAGTTGTTTAATAGTTGTTCTAGAACTGACAAAGTGGAAGAAATCTGAAACTGAGAGAAAGATCAGTTCAGCAATCCTACTTGAACTAAGACTTTGTTTCATGTCAGAAGGCATTTCTTTTAAGCCTTCTTATTTCTCTTGCACCAGAGTCAAGTTGATAGACCTTAAGTGGTTGCAGAAGGTACAGATAGTCAGGTTTCTGTCCTTCACTAGCAGGAACCATGAGTAAGCTTGTTTCTTCACAAGTACTCCCTTATCACCTAAAGAAGCCCTGAATGCTTTGTCCCTTATCCACAGCATTTTAACACATTTTGTTGAAACGTTTGAAGTAAGTTTGAAGAAATGTCACCTGTCATAAAACATTTTTGCTTATTTATTCTATGTGATGACATAATAAAACTTAATTTTTGTGCAGGGTTTCATGATTCAGACTGGTGACCCAACTGGTACAGGAATGGGTGGTGAAAGTATTTGGGGAGGAGAGTTTGAAGATGAGTTTCATTCAACTTTACGACATGACAGACCATACACGCTCAGCATGGCTAATGCAGGACCAAATACTAATGGATCCCAGTTTTTTATAACAGTAGTTCCAACTGTGAGTAATATTAAAAGCTCGATTTAGGGCTTGAGATGGTAACTTAGATAGTAAAAGTATATATATTTTTTCTTCTGGTGGAAAAAGGAACACGGCACTATCTAAATAATATTTTCTTGTTATTTTGCAAATAAACACTGCACACAACTATGTATATTGTGTAGGCTTCACTGAAACAGTCCTTGAAGAAACAGAGAAGTTTTTTTGTCAGTTGTGATCAAGAGGCCTTTTGCCTTTAATTGGAGTAAGGGCAATATCAAATTATTAGTAAATCAGATGCATTTTAATTGTGTATTAGTAGCGTATTTTGTATTGATATACTAGTTTAAACATGATGGAAAACTATTGCTTAGATTGTGTGAAGTTTTTGGATATGGTGCCAGGATGACTCCTTAATATTGCCTAATTATAGCTATACAAAGAAGCCAGTATTCAGGTTTGAAGATTTCCTTTGATTTGTGTACAATTTCAGACTCAAAAAAAAAATGCTGGTATATGAATTTAGCAAATAAAAACCTAACCTAGAGGCTGTTTTCTAAATTAATATGTTGTTTTTTTTTTTTTTTTTTCTTCTTCTGTGCCCTCAAACAGCCGTGGCTGGACAACAAGCACAGTGTCTTTGGACGGGTGACTAAAGGAATGGAAGTTGTTCAAAGAATCTCAAATGTAAAAGTCAATCCCAAAACAGACAAACCCTATGAGGATATCAGCATCATTAATATCACAGTGAAGTAAGCAAGGATTTGAAGGTTCCAGCCTTAAGCAGAAAAAAACTCCACATGGTGGGACCTGAAAAGGGACCTAAAAAGAACAGAAACATTTTTGATAATTGCTAGATACAGGAAGTGCCAGGACAGTGTTTCAGAGGCACACTAAAATAAAACCAGGCAGATGGCAAACTCAAAGGGGAATTTATTTTTATTTCTGACCAAAATTTTTTAACTGTTAATAAACCAATAATGTGTTCTCAGTCAAAATCACTGTAGGGTCTGACAAATATTTAGTAAACCACAGGTTCAAGATATCAATGGGAATCCAGTTACTACACAGCCAACTCAGGGGAGCCATAAACTTTGTGATGACTCAAAAGGTGCTCAACCCTGAGGTGTTTCCTTAGGTGGTGTCCCGACCTATGAGGGAAGTCCCCAGCTGCAGACCTGCTGCTTTGAGGAGGTCTCCAGTGGGGCTTCATTTATAACCTGGTCAACTCTGGTCTGTGGTCGTATGTGGTCAGTGGTCTAGAAACTTCTCTTGACTGGGGTGTTTCATTGGCTAAGGGCCCTGTCTGCCAACCAGGGGGCATGTGCATGATATTGGACACCATGGTGTCTGTAAGTTTCTTGTGGTGTTGAATGAGTGTACCTGCCACACAGAGCAGTCACCAGTTCTACTTTTTTAATGTACCTGAAGTGCCCTACGTCTGTATCTCTGGTAACTTTGTATTTTTAAAATAAAAACCTCTGCTTGTTTCTTACTATGTCTACTGGTTTCCTTCTGCGGCTTCTATGCAAAACTGTCTCATGATACTGTTAATAAAAGGGGATCATGGTATAGTTTGTATCTTTCTCATGTTTCATTTGCATCTTTCATAGCTAATTAAATCTTTTCACAGCATTGAAATCTTTGATGGAGGAAAAGGTCAGAAATCCTGAGTGAACTCTTCCATCATATGTACATGCATCAAACATTAGATTAAGTTATGATACTGTTTCTTATGACAAGGTATGTAATCTACCTCTGTCCTTTAAAAATGGTTAGTGTGTACATGCCTTCTGTGTCAACGAGCAATGCTCAACTCTTAGAATGCCAGTGTATGAAGACCTATGTAACTTGTTTGGCATTGTCAATAATAGTATTTTTTTTTTCTTCAGTGTTTGCTTTCTCATTGTTTTAGCTTAGGGAGTCTACGTCTGGCTTCAAGTTCACCCAGAGTCCTTCAAACATTACTACTTCTCTGCTGAAATACTTAGCTTAAAATAAATGATGCCAATCATGTCAGGTGTTTCTGATGCAGTCTGCAAGGAAAGCTCACACAGCTTCTCAAGCTGTTGCGAGGTTGGGGCTAGATACAGTCCTGTTACGATGTTGTATAGTTAAGTCTAGTTTAAGTACAATAACATTTATGCTCAGGTAACACTACTGCACTCATAAAAGACTCAGGAAATCACAGTTGTGGTAACTTCATTCATGAAACAAGATGCAATGCACACTAATCAAATTCAGTTCCTCAAAAGCTGCTACCCCTAAGAAGCTTCGGTGAGATAAAGGGTTATTTTCAGGGATCTGTAAGAAAAATTCTGCAGCAAGTTAAGTTTATCTCAGAACAGAGGTATGCCTCATTTAACAAAAAAAGGCACGTTGATTATAATTAACTTTCAAAGTTTTAGATACTTTTATTGAAAATAATTCCTTTTCTGGGCAACTCAAATTGCAGCAGCTCATGAATTGTTTCCACTAAAAGAGCACTTTCAAGAAATCTTTTCATAACATCCACACCTACTCCAACAGTTCAGAATAAAACTATCTCAGAATACAATCCTCGTGTACCACATAGCCCACAATAAACTTGAAGGTAGCATACAGTAAGACCATATCAAGTGACAAAACATGATTTTTCAGTTAGCCTAGACGTACTGATTTTGAGCTGAAATTCTTTACAGAAAGCCACAACACAGTCACTGGATGTTGTATTTACTCAATTTCACAATTAAGTCAAAATCCTATGAAAAGTTGTTCAATCTTTTCAAATAATCCCCATAGTTAGTAACACTTGAATGAGTTCCTAGTTGAGGAAATATTCAAATCACATATAGCGTAAGTTAGTACACTACAAACTAAAGTTCAATAAAACTGGTGAAACAAGCTTAAATTTATAACTGAAGCAGTTTATATGTAGTATTAATTTATAATACAAATAAACCTCTTAGTGTACCTGTTTACACTGAAGAGTTCACAGACAAATGCAACACAGTCACAGTTACTTCAAGTCATTTTAAATAAATTCCATTTAGAAACACTTTTATGGTAGCATTCCATGTGTCACAAGCAACCATTGTACTCAAAAATATGCACGAGTGAGAATTTTTCCTCTGCGCTCAAATGTAATTAGGTTGGTACAAAAGTAATAGCAGTTTTCGTATTGTTGAAGTTTGCCATTTGACGTTTGAATACATTCTTAAATAAATGTGGTTATACATAATTTTAATGTACTTTTCTTGCCTGTGTTTTTTCTTTTTGCTATGTACTTACTACTTGCTGTTTATTTTATATTTATTTTAGACTATGGAAATGATATTAGACAAAAAGCAAATTCAAGCAATTTTCTTTTTTGAGTTCAAAATGGGCCGTAAAGCAGCAGAGACAACTCACAACATCAACAACGCATTTGTCCCAAGAACTGCTAATGAACAGACAGTGCAGTGGTGGTTCAAGAGGTTTCACAACGGAGACGAGCCTTGCAGATGAGGAGCATAGTGGTGCCCATCGGATGTTGACAATGACTGACTGAGAGCAATCATCACGCTGATCCTCTTATGGCTGCATGAGAAGTTGCCAAAGAACTCAACATCAACTATTCTATGGTTGTGGGGCATTTGAAGCAAATTGGAAAGGTGAAGAAGCTCAGTAAGTGGCTGCCTCATGAGCTGACCAAAAATCCAAAAAAATCATCCTTTTGAAGTGTCATGTTCTCTTACTCCACGCAGCAACAACAAACCATGTCTCTATCAGATTGTGACGTGTGACAAAAAGTGCGTTTTATATGACAGGTGGCAGTGACCAGCTCAGTGGTTGGACTGAGAAGAACCTCCAAAGCACTTCCCAAAGCCAAACTTGCACCATACCAAGGTGACAGTCACTGTTTGGTGGTCTGCTGCTGGTCTGATCCATTACAGCTTTCTGAATCCTGGCAAAACCATTCCGTCTGAGAAGGATGCTCAGCAAATTGATGAGATGCAGTGAAATCTGCAACGCCTGCAGCTGGCACTGGTCAATTCTTCTGGGCACTGGGCCCAATTCTTCTCCATGACAACACCTGACAACACTTTGCCCAACCAACACTTCCAAAGTTGAACGAATTGGTCTACGAAGTTTTGCCTCGTCTGCCATATTCCCGTGACCCCTTGCCAACCGACTACCGCTTCTTCAAGCGTCTCAACCACTTCTTGCAGGGCAAACGCTTCCACACCCAGCAGGATGCAGAAAATGCTTTCCAAGAATTTGTTGAATCCCAAAGCACAGATTTTTATGCTACAGGAATAAACAAACTTATTTCTCATGGGGAAAAATGTGTTGATTGTAATGGTTCCTATTTTGATTAATAAAGATGTGTTTAAGCCTAGTCAAAATGATTTAAAATCCACAGTCCAATACTGCAATTACTTTTGCACCAACCTAATAGAGGAAGTCCAAACTGGTCACCCTGAACATCTTAAAGTAGAACTACACTGAGAGGCACATATAACTGAAGCATAAGCCAGCTAAAGTAAAATTACAGAACCAGAATTTTTTTAAAGAACGCATGACTTCTCTGTTAAAAATACTCCAGAAAAAGGTATCCACTGTGCTTAGCAGAACTTGTTCATCTTAAGAAGAGCTGTGGTCTGAGACTGCTCTGCAGTACAGGCTAAGCAGATGCTCAAGTCAGAGCAGCCAACTCTCTATTGTGCTAGAAGTTAGACTGGGAAGGATGAACCATTTTTAGTTCAGTAGGTGCAAGAACACACCTTTCATTCTGCTGTAAACTATTTCCAAATTTATCAGGTTGTCAGAAGAAAGAGTAAATAACCCTTCTCAGTACCTGTGTATATACATAGGCATCTAAGCCCATTTCACAAACATTTAACTACTTTAAAACTCAGTGTTCTTTCCGCTACTATTCATCAGACTTGCTGAAACTGAAACTGCATTTAACACCATTTTCACAAAATTTAAGTAACAATAGAAAACTAAAAATAAGTGTCATTAAGAGAAAGTTAACTGCTTCCTCTTGAAGAAAGGTGCAAATGTACTAAATTATTAGTTTACACATTCTTGGCTTTACCTAAGGTATGTAGTGGAAAAACACAATAAAATAGATAATATTACAATAAAAGCCATAGCCACAGATAATGGGATGCATTTTCTTTGCCAGGTGAGATTCAGAGCTCACACAGGTAAACACACTTTTTAGCATGACACAAATATCTCCCCATCTGTGAGATCACACTGTTCACTTCCACTGTCTGGTCCTCCCTATTCACCTCTGCTCCAGTAAGATAGGTGATGATATGCAGTTTTGATTTACTGTCTATGCTCTTCAGAGCTCCTCTACCAACACGAAGAGGTCCATGGCATAGCTTCTTCAACTGGCAACGGCTGTGCACTTAAAGAGGAGGCCACAAGATTGTGGTGTGCATTCCAGACAGATAAAATTGTTATCCCAGTTGTGTGTGCAGCAGAAAAAGAGATGTCACTAGGTCATACCTGTCTTTGAATTTAAACAGCGCTACACCTATATTTTAGAGGTTTGTGAACGAGTATTCTTCAAAAATAGAGGCTTTGTTGACAGTTCCATGTAGAATCACAGAACCACAGAATGATAGGGATCGGAAGGGACCTCAAAAGATCATCAGGTCCAATCCCCCTGCCAGAGCAGGAACACCAAAGATCTGAAAATCTAATTATGGAAGGTTTATACCACATTTTACCATCTGCTCTTCTAAGTAAGTTATAATTAGTGTACACTGTTTTTACATTGTGTTATTTAGTATTTTAAGGCCACTACCTTAATCTGGAAGCATGACTTCTACATATGAGTACACAGCTGGATTGACATTATACCGCACTACTTCTTTAAGAAGTTTTTTTTCTTTATTTGACTTCTTGAGGAGTGAGCTTAATCTCTAAGGGCAGATAATGTCCTCAAGCATGCACAGAACAGTTTCATCTCAATATCACTATAGTCTGTCCATAAATAATTTAGGATGTGCTACAATTAACAAAAACAACAACAAAAAACTAACCCCTACCTCCACAACCAGACAACAGCTAGCTAAACAATGCCACAGCCCCCTAGCCCTGCAACACTGCTTCGCATTCTGAAGTTTTCTTTGCCCAGTTATGCTGCCTTCTATTAACAAACAGGGAAGCTAATAAATAATGGGGGGAAACATTATCTTTTTGTGGTGTATTTGCATGTAATTTTCAATGCCACCTTATTATGACTAGATCAATTCTTTAGATATTAAAGAGTAGCACCATTTATTTCTGACTAATAGATAGAGATGGCTATCCTAATAACTTGAGATAGATTTTGGAATAGCTTCTTGGGAAAGTATTTCTAAACCACATAAAATTTTTCTGACACCAATTAACTCCTGTAACTTCGTTATATATTAACTCCAATGCCTGTCTTATCAGGAAATAATTTTAAATTGGAACAACCTAATTTCACCAAAAAGAATTTCAAGGCACCCTTGTAACTAGCCCATTCCATTACTTGTAAACATATCAAATTTCAAAAACACTTTAACTCCACAAGTTTACTGAACCAATTATCCAATCTCGGATAAAGGCTTATATTTTTCTGTAACCACCAAGTTAAGTCACCTCTTCAAACAGCAGACCTGACTACAACATCCTAAATCATGCAAACAAAGCAAACCAGTAAACTACAACCTTAAATTGCAGCTGCTGTAAAATTAAGCCACATCCAGGACACCAGCAGCTACTAACTGCCTCGAAAGCCAGTCCAGTCCTTCATAAAGTCCTGTACCACTTCGGGCATCACAACCCTGAATAAACCAGCTACGGCCACAGCAGAGTTTGTGGAGACTCAGCAGATCTGTGATTTCTTCCACGGAAAGTGCACCTGCAACATCCTGCAACAGAATCAGATACAAAGACTCAATTATTCTTCTGTGTTATGTCTGAAGCATTTTTAACTGATGGCTTAGACTGTAGCTGCAGATCATATTAAAGCTTTCCAAACACAAAAGCCAAATGAAAGTTACGCCTTTCCTACTTCTTACCACAAAACAAAAGCTCTAGCATAACATATTTTATGAGCATTAAACATAAGGAAAACATCTACTTTTTAATCCTTTCCACATTACCATTCTGTCCATAGCAGAGGGTTCAGAAAATTGGAATTTGATACACAAACTGAGGAAAAGAGTAACAGAGCGAAAAAAAATCACATGTACCTGTTTATTAGCAAAGATTAAGAGCAAGGCATCCCGCAATTCCTTCTCTGTTAATAATTTTGCAAGTTCACTGTGTGCTTCACTGACCCTGTCTCTGTAACTGCTATCAATGACAAACACCACCGCTATGAAAGAAAGAGAAAAATATTTAACACACTTTCAAATATAAACTCTGTAAAATTAGCTTTCAACTTCAACAATTCTTTTTTCTAGCAGTATTCTGTGTGAAGTTTTTCAGTAGCGTGTATCTTCAATTTCAAATCCAGGAGGACTGAGAAATGTCTTACATACCTCTATACTTCTGACAAAAAAATTGAGAACTCATCCTAAAAACAGGGGAAAAAAGTCTGAAGTTTTTTGTCTAGCCTAACATAAATGCTGTAATATTTTAAATACTTAGGTCTAAAATCAGATTTACTATGTGTGGATTGAGTCTCCCAGCTTAAACCATTATCCATTTACACTCAATCAACTCCCACACAACTGTTCTAGTTTCCCTTAACTGGCTGTAAAATTCACAGGTTTAGACAAATCAACACAGCTTCCTTCAGCTACAGACTATGCAATCCAAGGAGGATTGCCATGGACTTGACAAAGCAGCAGCAGATTTTAGTGTCCACTACAGAGAGTAACCAAGATGCCAGAAAGACTGGAGAGTCAGAGAGACAGAGCTAGAGGACAGAATTTAAACTCATGTTTTTTGCAATGAAAACCCCCCCAGCACCAAAACTAAACAAAACTTCCTGCAGATATGCACTAGGTTAACTGCTTAGACTTTCCCTCCAACATCCAATTCTTTAAGGCAGACATGATTCCAGGCTACTGGTGTTTTCACAGTAAGTTTTAGGAGGACAACAGAAATCCCAAAATAAAAAGTCCGAAAAGGTGAACAATTTGAGACATTAGAAGTTTGCAATGAAGACTGAAATAATGCACAAAGTGAAGCACAAACTTACGTTTGTCATGCCAAAGTACTTCAGGTAATTCTGAATTCCCTAGTTGACCAAGGGAAGCCTGTCGAGGTGATCGTTTTGGATTTCAGTAAAGCCTTTGATACTGTCTCTCACAGTATCCTCCTGGACAAGATGTCCAGCACACAGCTGGGTAAACACACAGTGCAGTGGGTGAGCAACTGGCTGATGGGACGGGCTCAGAGGGTTCTAGTAAACCGGGTTGGGCTGGCAACCAGTCACCAGAGGGGTTCCCCAGGGATCCATCTTAGGGCCAGCGCTCTTCAATGT
>VWYH01006128.1:964-43019 GCA_013399365.1 Pampusana beccarii | reverse complement strand
GGGATGGAGGTGAGGCTGACCGGTCTGTAGTTACCCGGGTCCTCCTTCTTGCCCTTTTTGAAGACTGGAGTGACATTTGCTTTCCTCTGGTCCTCAGGCACCTCTCCCGTTTCCCAAGACTTGGCAAAGATGATGGAGAGTGGTCCAGCAGTGACTTCAGGCAGCTCCCTCAGCACCCGTGGGTGCATCCCATGTGGACCCATGGATTTATGATGTCCATAAATATGAATGAGCTGATGCTAACAATGCGATCAAGTGGTGTTACTCATATAAAGCAGTAAACTATAAATTGCAAAATAAACAACATAGGTAAAGATTACTATGTATCTCTGAAACATATTTTGAAGTACTTAGAAATGCTACCCTGATGAAATACCAGACTTTCCATCATCAGGACTACGTGGCAATACATTTGTTTTCTTGCAAAAATCTGGATAGCACCGTGCTGAGCAAGCAGTACACAAAAACCTGTGTCTGCTCTACACAGCTTTTTATTTCCTCTTGTATTAGAAATACCATTTATTGAGTGCAAACATGCCACAACCTCTCCTGGTACAAGACCAACACGCACCAGTGTGATCAGATGTATAAACATCTGCATCATGTGACTTGAGAGACATATATACACATACATATATATACAGGATCCATTATATAGCTGGATATGTCATCATGACATGTAACTCAATTCTCCCCTCTGTCACAGATGAAGTAGCATACTTCCAGAATACTCAGTACAGATTAATTCAACGACCTTATGCCATTGCAATCTCCAAAGAGAAACTGCTTTCTAAATTTTTTTTTTTAAATACGCAAATATCACAACGCAAAAGTCAGCAACATCAAGATTTTAAGCCTAAGAGTCAGATCAAAGGTCCATCTAATCTAGCATGTTGTCTGAAACTAGGTAAAGATGGATACATGTAAAAGTAAGGAACAGGGAAAGCACAGTGATAACTCCCCTAAATACTCTCATTGTGTCTAATAGCTTGCAGCTCATGGACTTCCTTCTATAAAAACACCAGCAACAAAAGGAGGGCTCAGGAGAATCTCCACCCTCAGTTGGAAACATGGGAGAGGGAAACAGTGACAGAAGATGAGGGAAAGGCTGAGGTGCTAAATGCCTTCCCTGCCTCAGTCTTTAACAGTCAGAACAGCTGTGCTTCAGGTACCTAGCCGCTTGAGCTGGAAGACAGTACGGCTGGTCTCCCAAGCAGCAAGTGATAGGGCAAGAGGAAACGCCCTCAAGTTGCACCAGGAGAGGTTTAGATTAGATATCAGGAAAAATTTCTTCCCAAAAAGGGTTGTCAGGCATTGGAACAGGCTGCCCAGGGAAGAGGTGGAGTCACCATCCCTGGAGGTGTTTAAAAGATGTGTAGATGAGGTTCTTAGGGACGTGGTTTAGTGCCAGAGTTAGGTTATGGCTGGATTTGATGATCTTGACAGTCTCTTCCAACCAAAATGACTCGATGATTCAATGAAAAGTTCCTACTCAGAAAACAATGTATAGCACCTGTAGTACAAGTCAGAAATAACTGACTATTGCTTACAGCTAGAAAACGACTCAGGAAAAAAAACCTTCCTGCATCAGCTATATTAGCACCTTTAATCAAAAATGTTATTTAAAAATATCTGGCCAGTAAACTCCCTTCATGTCTGCATTTCTGGCAGGTGCATAACTTGATAGCTTACTTAAAAACAGGTAAGCTGTGACTTGCGTTCAAGTAAAACTTGGTGTTTTCTTACATGTCAGTACAGAAAGTGCAGAAGAAAAAACACACGCAGCAACTGTGATCTCTTGCTTTTTTGTCCTTGCCCATTCTCTTTCTTAAGAAATTTGTTGATGTGACAAAAGCTGTACATAGGTTTATTTAAAGATTCTGTTAAGTGCTTTCCCTCTGATACATTACCATCTTCTTTCTTGGGTACTCTTGGTGCTGGTAAGGGTTAACAGTTTCCCATGCTTGCTTCAACATTGATAGATAAGCACTCTTTACTATCTCAGGTACTGTTTTCCTAATCATTTTTCCCTCTCCCCAGTATGTACACACAAATATTTAGGATGTCCAGTTGCTATTCCTGTATATAACATGCCACAGTCGCCGCTCTCATTTGACCTGGAAAAAAAGGCAATCTATCTCTTCAAATAAGGACTACACTCCTGGATAGGAGCCACTTCCTTGCCAACAAGCTAAGTATGTGAAGACATGTCAACCTTATTTGGTCGAAGCCCTCATAAATACACAGGTAAAGGCAGATCCATTGGAAACAATTCATTAACAACATTTGGGGAAAGAAATTATTATGTAGTAACATAATTCTTGAAACATTTTCAGCATCTTGTCCTGGAATGCTCCAAATCCTGCCCTCAAAGATTTGTATGTGGCATTTCCCTTGATGGTTTAGGAGGAAGAAATAGCACTATCCATGTTTTTGCGTCACCAGGGAAACAAAAAAAAGTGGACAAAACTTACTTTCACTAGTGAAAAGGACTTCTCACACCCCTCAAATTTCTAAGTCCACAACCTTTGCTTGATATGGAATCTTCAAAACATATCAGATCAGAGGAAATGCTTTCTAAATTTTACAATGGATGCATACTTCAGTGCATGAATATTCCTAAGAAAGACCTTCTCAGTGATGTAACAACAGTTTTTGATCTGGAGATTTTACTTGTGTCTGAAACCTGTTGCCAGGTACAGACCTTTCAGGTACAACACGCCTTAGTGCAAGTCGCAACAGTGGCCATCAGCATAACAGTATTCTATAAAAAACATTGTGTAGAAAGAGAGCTTTAAATCTTGCCAGAAGTGAGGAAACAAAAAAAGATTGAAGTAATCACTTTCATCTTACTTTTTCACGACTGCTGTGGGTTTTGTGAAAAATGGCATTTGCTTTGGCTCCTTTGAAATTCAGAAACTAAGCTTCAGAAGATTTCACAAAAATACCAATTTGTCACAGGACAAAAATAATAGAAGCCCCATTTCTTTCTAAAGAAAGCTGAGGTGTAGAGAGAAACTGGAAGACTTCCGGGTCCTCCAAGCCGAGAACTATGACAGATCTTCCACTACAGCCTAGCTGGTTGCAACCATTCACTTTCCAAGTGCTCAGAAATTCACAATCAAAATTTTCCAAGTCAGATTAACAGCTCCTAAAGGCAAAACCAGACATCCAAAATGCCTCTCTGACTCAGCCCTGTGAGATGGCAGCATCAGCCGACTCTGAATACACAGAATCCAATTCATCATCTATGAAATGTAAATGCTGCTTCATTCATGGAACAATGAGGATTTGCAGAAAAGGTTTTCCTGATGCTGTGAACTCTGCTGAATAGGGAAGGGAGGGGCAGAGATGAAAATGTTGCATTGGCAATGCAGTTATTACATGGAAATTCAAATATACTAAAGTTACTAAACAAATTATTTGGAAGAAATCTAATTTCTGACATCAGCAAGGACCACCACAGAATCCCCATGGAAGCATACATTTCCTTATAGCAAAAGCTTCAACAGCAACAATTAAATACTCTCAGTTTCATCTCAGCAACAATCCTATTCATCTTTCACCCATTCAGATCCAAAAAACCCATATATCAAAGTACTTCCTATTCTTTAGAGTTTCAAACTTATTTACTTTCCCATGTTAAAAGTATCACCATTATCAAACTCCAAATAATTTAATCTCTTTCAAAGAACAGGTGCCATTGAAATGAAATCAAAGCAATAAAAAACCTACTTAGAAGATTAACTGTGTCTAAACTACCAATGAATACAAAGCAACTATAAGATAAATTATCGCTTCATGAATTGAAATAAATACATTATTTTTAATATTATAACCTGAAAGTTATAGTAGCATTAGTACATTTAAAAACAGGTGTGCAATTTCAGGAACTAAAATAATAAAAATTCTGCAGAAGTTACGCTGTTCTCATGAAAAAGCCAGAAAGACATGGAAAAACAAGGGATAGATTCCTGGTCTGAGCTGCATGTACAACAAATCATGGATGTTTTCAAAGAAAGGTGTTTCCAGAGCTCACAAATACTATCTTACATATTTAAAAGAAAGCAGTTAAGGTTCCAGAAAAGCTACTGATGCAGTCAAATGAAAGTTTCTCACACTAACTATAACAGCAGTGGTTCTGTTGCTCAAATATTTGATGGCATCATCATATGATAAGACACTCTGGCTCTCTAACTGATACTGAACTGCCTAAATTTGCTGCAATAAATACCGCATCACAATGAATATGTATTATTCCTGCTTTCTTTTAAATTACAGTTGGGATTTAATAAAGTAGTTAGCTATATTTTAATGAGATTAGGAATACCTTTGTAAAAGTGACAGGTATGCTAGCATCCAGCTGTATGTGATCCGCAAGTTCTGTAAACTGCTGCTGCTGTTTCTGTAATGTTTCTAACAATCTTGTAATTTCCTGTTTGGCCAACACTACTCTGCAGTCATCCTAAACAGTCAAAGAAAACAAAAGCATGCCTTTCTTTAAGTAAATTACTTAAAATAACTGAACAAATGTAAATGTTATGGCTGGAAATAACGCATTTTAAATAGAAATGCTCTAGTTAAAGAAACTCACATCTACAAAATAGATTTATTTAAAATTGCAATACAAATGGGAAGGCCGTGTCATTTTTCCTTAATACTAATAGATACTAAATAGTCCTGCAGTTTTAATAAACATTTTCTTTGATCTCTCTTAGTCTTGATATATAACATTACTGTTTCTTATAATTTATGTTCTTATTCCTACAGGACTATTTATATCATCCATACATCATTCCAGCAACTGGAGTAGAGCTGCTGCTTTGCAGCATACAGCAACACACAACACAGATTAATATACACGCATTAAGGATGGGAACATTTGCATAGTTAAAAGTCCATCTGACCACACAATCAGGCACTCTACAAAAAAAATTTTAAAAGTAGAAATAACCTATTAATGAAATGATTTCTCACATAGTTTACTGCTCACTACATACACTATTCACGTTTTGCTACCACTAAATTAAATGAATAACAGACCAACCAGATAATTTCATATAGCCAATTTCTTCACATATTTAATATGTTGAGTTCACCATATTCCAAGTGCTACAGAAAGTTATTTAGTCCTAAAATATTTTTTCCTACCAGCCTCATATGACAACTATCTTCAAATATTTATACTGGTAACCACAACTGTAAAGTCCTTCCCAAAAATCTTGTCGTTTTTTTGCTTCATTTTCATCTCTCCTTCCCACTAACCTCAGAAATAACCAGAAATTACTCCAGACAGGAGAATCATGCCACAGGATTTCCAGCAACTGGAGCACTTGATGCTTTCATACTGATTAGCCTTATTTATATGTCCTTGTAATTAATACTTCAATCTCATGTTATATCATTATTGTTTTAACATTTTAAAGGAAATACAAGCAAAGAGTAGCACCTAACCTTTTCCTTTGTAACCTAAACTGAACTTGCAGTTCCACATATTCTGTCATATGTTACAGCTCGCTTGCCAACCTACCTGTTGTAAAGTCTTCTCACAATGAAGGCAAGCTGTTGAAACCTGTGACAAGAGGATCGTCATGTCTTCTTGCTGTTGCCTAAGCCAAATCAACTTCTCTCTCACATGAGCATCAACAACACTAAGAGCCATCTCCTCCTGACGACAAAGGGTTTCATGAAGATCCGAAAAGTAGGCTCGGACACATGAGCGAGCATTCTCTGCAGTCCCTGGTACCTACAATGTTGCAGTCAGGAGACCCAGAGGATTAAATACACCAGTTAATTACAGAAGAATATTTTCCATTTTATTCCAGTTTCTAACTTACGTTCACATCTGCTTGGCTATGTCACAGTTCAAGTCCTCACTATGCAGAAAGTCTTATCAGCCCTGAGAATAACATCCTCCAAGAAATTACTCCAATAATCAAGTAGCTTACCTGTATGTATACACACCTTACTAAAAATGAAGGGAAAAAAGCCTCAACAGTACCACAACACCTGAGAACAGATGCAATCTGCCACAGTACTTCAATACTGTACTAGCAGTTATACAACTTTCCCTACTCTCTTCTTATTTTTGAGTAGCCTAAAACCAGTGTAACAGACTACAAGTTCCCTTCTATCTGCTGTCTTAAGCCTCAATATCGATTTGGTAGAGATAAGAAGTTAAGGCCTTGTCTTACAAAACCTCTGTATAATTTTCAAATAAATTCCTTATCTTGCTTATTGGGGAAAAGAAAAAAAAAAGCAAGCATACGTGTTCGGTATGGGCCATTCCAACTCCATCTTCAACTATTTGCTCTCCTCCTTCTATATGCTGAACAATTCCAACTAATTTTCTGGAATAATCTGAGATTTCTTCTGTGAAAGTTCTTATACAGTGGGCCATGTCTAAAATGGATGCACGAATCTGGTTTGCTTCTGGTTCCAAGACAGAATGCTATTAATTAAAAGCAACATAAAGATTAATCATAAATATCTTCCTTATTCATCTTTTCTATTTTACTACGTATTTCATATATATGTGTGTACATGTGTGAATGCATATGTATATATAGGAAAGGCAAGTAAAAATTTAAAACCACCTCACAATTTATAACACCATCAGGAGTAACAGGTTACGCTGAGACTAAGACAGGCATCTAGCAATTACACAAGTAAACAGAAATTTGTCTGTTTACTATTATCAACTACAAAAAAAGACAGGTGGTTGGACTGCACCAGGCTGGGTGAACCTAGTGTCTGCACGATTAAAACAGCTTCAGAACTGGTGACTCAATGCTGGGATAAGTTCAGAAAAGCATCAGATAAAGGGATTGTCCATCTTAATATATAAATAACTTATTGTGGTCTTAGAAATAATGTTTTTTCTCTTGTAATGGCAGTTATCTAAAATTAAGAGATAACGAAAGAAAAGTATGAAGTTACTCCTATAAAGACATATCAAGAATCTACCCTCCTTTCTTGATAATATTTCATACTTTAATTAGATAAAAAATTATGCAAGCCACCCCACGGCATAACTAGAAACAGATTTTTGCCAGTACCTTATGTCCTTGATGCTTCCCGTACTCTTTGCAGACACAACACATAAGTGGACTTGCCTGACAGCCCTCTTCTAAACAAACAAACTCAATAGCATGTACTTGGTGTTGGGAGCACATGGTCTTCTCATGAGGCTTATCAGCAAGAGGTACACGCCTGTGTTTCGCTAGTGTCTTTGTAGAATGAGTCAGCTGGGAACAATCTGCACACAGGTGAGTGGCACAAACAGTGCAATATACAGATGCAACGTGGGCTTCATCTTCATCACAACGAATGATACTCTAACAACAACAACGACAAAACAGAAGTTAACATTTAATCCCAACAACTGATGAAAATCAGAATACCTGCCACCAATATAACCCTGAAAACAGACTTCCCCTAGAAGGTTACATGCTCGTAAAAATTTGGACTACTTTAAAAACCTGATTTTAAGGTCTCAATAAATTTTAAAAAAATAGAAGTCTGTTTCATTTACAGTCAACTCCAATAAGTTATTCTAGAGATGTTCAGCAATTCTATAAATCCAAACTTCAGTGGAAGTTGTAAAGGCTTAGAGGCTAAAATAATCAAAGCTCCAGTCATTTCCTCCAAAGCAGTCATCTGAGAACAAAGAACTACAAAGCTACAGACAGACAAAACACCAATAGACAAATAGGCAATTAGAACACTTATCTATTCCTAGAATGGCACTGCATGATATTTTGCATACCAGTTAATACTGAAATGATTAAAGCAGATAGTTTTGGTAATGAAGTACTATCACATGATGTGGTGATATCAAATGACTATAAAAAACAACTACTCTGGAAGAAGAGTTGAAGTCTTTAGGAAGGGTTTCTAAGTTTTAGAAAACTGTCCCTAAATCACTGTAAGTAAAATATCTAAATGAGTGACCTTTTCTAAAGAAATCTTTTAAAGCCTAAAAAAAAGGGGAAAGAGTATGCATGCTTGGCAATACCTTTTTATTTTCTGCTTTAGTCAGTATATACTAGCATTTAATTATGAAGCAATTATTTGAAGCCTTAATACTATATACTGAAAGAAAACAACAGCATTATTAATGAAATTACATTTGGCAAAGAAACAACTTCCACTTTTTTCTATCTAGAGATAATTTAGATCAAAAGTAACAATTTTTTATTTTTTTTTTTTTTAAATTCAGTACCTCTCCAGATAGACCAATGGCTTCTTCTGCCACTCCACACTGCCCAGCAGGTCCATTCTGCAACCGTTCCAGGAGCTCCAACAAAGCAAAATTCTTTTTCAAGCCCCAGACACCAGAATCTCCTATATTTGAGGAAGAGTTAAATGAAGAGGATAAGAGGAAGAAAAAGCAAATTCCATCATGAGAAGTTTCACAAACCACAGTGGAGATTCTGACAAATATTAAAACTACAGAGATATTAACTAGAGTAAGACACAACTACCATTTTTTCTACGTAACCTAACACTACCTTTCCATCTTCTTCCTTCCATTATAGAACTATTTAATATTTATGCAGATTTTCCCTACTTAAATGATGCCAATATTATTAAAAATTTACAAAAATCTCAGTGAAAACAGTTGTAAAATAATCTGCAATAGCTAACAACTAAAGACTACAAGGAACACACCAACTCTAATGTGTATCATAAAAACTAATATTTTGCATAACTACATACAGTGAACATTTCTACTGTACTAACAGAAGCTGTGAAGCATTCACCCTGACAAACATCATATTCCCCTGAATCAAAAGATGCAACACTTACTGCAGATCTTGATCCAGTAAAAACCGTAATAAGAGTTAAAATACTCATAAAGAAAGACCTACATACAAGGCTACTTGATATAGCAAAAAAGAATCTCTCTCCTACTCCCTAGAGCAAAGCTGAAGTCCATGTCTATTTTTGTAATATCTTAATTTTATAGAGGTTAACATGCAGCAGTGTGAAAAGCAAAACCAGAATCGATTCCCAATGACTGCTGCTAAATGCTACCTGCATGGGCCATGTAGCATATGGGAACCCTAGTGATTGCTTTTTCATTAAAGTATCATCCCTTGACTTTTTCCAGCATCATTGTCATAAACGTAAAGACGTTTTCTCTGTTGCAAGGTAAATGTGCATCAAGAGATAAAGCATAATCTTCGACCACTGGATCATTACTTTTTAGTATTACAGAATCACAGAAGGGTTGAGGTTGGAAGGGACATCTGGAGATTTATAAAAGAAAAAAACATATTTTAGTAGAACGCTGTGAGACATTCCTCAAATGAGATGTTTGCCATTTTCAAGGTGCACAGAATCTGAGGTTTTCTTCAGTATAAAACTACTAGAAAGTTACATTTCATTAACTGCGATAGGCTGACTACCATCACTGAATCACAACTACATACTTTGGAAATCAGAAACAACCAATTACAGATGGACTATCTGATAATAGAGAGGTGTTTTTAATGGAGCCTAATGTTGAATTCACTACGAATTTCCAGAATAAGTGTCACTTCTGTGGGTAGGTTTGGGGTTTTCTTCCTTTTTTGAAATCAGAGGCTGAACAGCTTCTGAAGTTGCTTACTGCCCAAACTAAATCCTTATTACTGCACTGTTTAGAATCAGTTTAACTCCTAACTGACACTAACAAGGCTGTCCATATATAGTATCAATACATGGCAGTTGCTAACGATTCCTAACTTGGTGTCAAGGTTTACTGCAAGGTGACAGCACACCGTGGCAGATGCTCCCTGTTACCCTCTTATCTCCCACCACCCCTTTCCCCCAGATCAGCAGGATGATAAGGAAGATAATAGGGAAGGAAGAGAGACTTAGACTTCAAGTTGAAAGGGCTTAAAGGGTTTACTAATGCTACTAATAAATGGAAAATATATANGATCACCCTCTTACGTAGGGGGTGCGACGATCATGGGATGGAATACTCAGATTTGTCAGTTCTAGTCACCTGTTCCATCCACCCCTTCTCAAACACGCCCCTCTCACAACGGAACGTGGGAAAACTTATCAGTCTTTCTTGGCTACCGTAGTAATAAATCTAAACATGAGCTTCTTCAGCACTCTGTTGGTCTTCTTATCCGCACTGAGTACAACATCCGAGGAATAATATGCAGGCTAAAACTCAGAAAAGTACAGCCACCTAGAAGAACTCAGCTGAAAGGAAAAATCACTAAAAGAGAACTGGTCTTGTTTTTAACAAAACCAGGACACTTGGAAAGGACAAGTAAAGAAATGCACGAGCTCTTCCTCCACCCTCAATGCTACGATGAGCTCTTCTGTTGTTGTCACAGGGATTTTATTACAATGAGTTCACCAAAAAAGGTAGAACATAGATATATAAACCAATCCTCAGTAAACCTCCAAACATCCTGTTTTCCTAACAGATATCAGAGAATTAACCCATGAATGCCTACAATCTTGTAACATTATTTTTACCAGCTCTTGAAATAACATATCTGACAACAAAAACAAGCTCAAGAAATTAATTATATCCAACATTACTGCTGAATACTAACAGAGCACTTCTTCAGTGCACTGAAATGAAGGCAAGATGTGGACATTAGTTTCATCACATAATATCGTTTTTCTCTCTTTGTCAGATGTTTACATCACTGTACAGCATCTATTAACTTCATTGAGCAGAATGATAGAAGGTACAACATTACCAGTAGTGTCCACGGTAGTGACAGACATACATTTATGGAGCAAAGAAGGTGCCACACTGGAAATGCCACACTGTATTTACACAACATCTGTAGGCCTGAAATTGACTCACCTATCTTAATGAGGGAACTTTTGGACTGTGTAAGACAAGAAAAGTCTGCTGCAATTACTTTTTGGAGTGTGGGACACCACTATCTGGACAAAACTGTACATGTGTGCTGCTTCTGTAATTCAAATATTTCTTCTGTACTTCAAGCAACAGCCCCCCTCCCAAAAAAACCCTACAACCTACAGTTGAAGTAACTGCTTTATTCAGTTTATGCTTTGCTTCAGGCACGACCTGGAAAACACAGTTTTAGAAAACAATGCCACATCTGGAAAGAGGCTGGGCTGCCCCTCATAACCCAGACGCAAAGACTAGCAGAACAGCAACTGGAGCCCAAAGCTGGTTCCACATGATGCCTAAAAACTCTTGACATTTTCACTCCTCACATCTGGTGTCTGCATCTGACAGGAACTCACAGAAAATGTATCCCACGCATTTTCCCAAAGAGAAAGACCAGGCTACTTCAGCTGGGCAGTTCTCTTGAGTGTCGTTTCATATCTCCTAAATTATGCTGCCTTGTGGTGGTCCAGTAGGTGTATGCACTCTGAATCTTTCTGGAATTCAGACGCCATCCCACTGATCCTATACAGACACTAGGTCTTCCTTCTTCAATACAGAGATTTAACACACAATAGACTTTGGTGTATCTTTAGAGTGAAAGTGCTATTCCAAACAAACAGATATCAACTACTACGACTAGCAGGCAGTTATGAAAACAAGCAAAAAAAGTAGCCATCCCAAATACTCATGTTTCACATGAGTACAGGTGTACTTGGTACACACAACCAGAGAAAAATCAGCATTCTCATGGTTTTAAGAAGATGATGTTCACATAGGAGTCTGGATTTGCAGCATATAGAGAGTACACGCTGCTACAAACACCCTTCACAGAGTTACAGAAACACTGTTCAAATATATTCACTGCATAAAAGGCAATGCTTTTATGTTTTTAAAGAAGTGTACACAAAAGCAAAATAACAAAATACCAACCAAAAAACAGATCTGCAAGCTCTCCTGTCTTCAGCTTTAGCTTGTTAAGAATTATTCTCTCTATTAGTTTTGACTGGGACTGAGTTAATCTCTTCATAGTAGCTGGTATGTGGCTATGTTTTGGATGTATGACCCAAACAGTGATGACAACATACCTGTATTTTAGTTATTGCTGAGCAGTGCTTACACAGCATCGAAGGCTTTTTCTGTTTCTCACACTGCCCCATAGGCTGGGGAAGCACAAGAAGTTGAGAGGGGACACAGCTGGGACAGCTGACCCCGACTGATCAAAGGGATATTTTGTAGCCAATAACACCATGCTCAGCAACAAAAGCCAGGGTGAAGGAGGAAGCAGGCAACCATTTGAAATAATGGCATTTGTTTTACTAAGTAACAGTCACGGGCAACAGAGTCCTGCTTTACTGGAGATGCTGAACACCTGCCTCACGATGAGAAGTGGTGAATGAATCCCTTGTTTTGCTTTACTTGCATGCATGGCTTTTGTTTTGCCTATTAAACTGTCTTTACCTCAACCCACTTTTGCCCTTCCATTTCTCTCCTGTGTCCCACTGCAGGGGAGTAAGTGAGCAGCTGTGTGCAGCTGAGCTGTCCACCAGGGTTAAACCTCAACATTCTCTTTTACTTCAAGAGCTATGAAACAAGAAACATGAGACTGGCTTTCAATCTTAAGGCTTCAAAACTTGCTTGAGATACATTCAAATGCTTTTACCACCTGACAACGTTTTTCCTGCAGTACTGTTTCAAACAGCAGAGCTGCATTACACAGCTAGGCACAAACAAGTGGAAGACTGGAGTGCCCACATGCCAGCTGCTTTCCCATCAAGGGAAGCAGAACACTCAGTTTTGCAAGATGCATGCCACATCTAGGCAAAGCAAAGGCAACAATGCTATAGTACCTCTGAAGAGGGATATGAACAGGAATCAACATATCCACACTGTATACCTTACCATTTTGTACAGCTTCCAGTTTTGCTACATGAAACTTTATCTCCTAGCCATTTTCCTCCACAGTTTAAATCATCAACCATAACATTCTCAGCAGCTAAACTCCAAATAGAAATTACGCACCTCACAGGTAACAGGCAGAGTTCAGAGAACAGGTAAATGGATGAATATTGTCTTCCTATAGCTATAGATGGGAGCATACGTAAGCTATTCTCCCCTTCAACACCCTCAACTGGTACAAAACAACATCGACTATGTGGTTTAAAAAATGCTGACCAGTAAAAAAACATTCATTTGGGGGAATCTGCTGTTTCTGAAAATGAGCCTATCAAGGTATTGGTTAGTAACTTTGAAGTCAAGTGTAAAGCAAAGGCATGACAGTCTCTCTGCAGTGATCAGTTCCACAGTGGAAGCCTTCTCTGATACAGATAGCATTACCAAAACCTAGTCTAAGCTCAGTGCACTCAACAAAATAAAATTGTGGACAAAAAAATAAGTATTTTAACTTTTGTTTGCCACAGATCTTGAAGGAGTTTACAGATGTTACGTTCTGGTCCTCCACAATTACAGTTAACACCAGCACAGCTATCTGCCTTGATAAATTCTGACTTCAGCACTCAGTTATTTTTTTAGCTCTAGCACTCCTAGCAGGATCACAGTGTTTTTCATAATACAGAGCATGGAAGAGACACCCCCTGTAACAAGATGAAGAAATGCAGAGAGCAATATTCACCTTCAAAATCTAAACTATGTCAAACCAGTTTGTAAACGGAGTCTGGATTTGCTGACACTGTATCTAGGCAGATTTCTAGATAGTAACTCCCAGAAAGCAAAGGACAGAAAAGTGGCTAGAGGTTCTCACCTACAGTGTTTAGAACAGCACTGTCCTGTAGCAAACTAACTGTGTACAACCTTCAGTTACTACAGTATACAAAATACCCACATTAATGACACACTAGTATAATGACTGCTGATACTAATGTGGACCTCGCATCTCCAGATAAGCCACTAATCCAGATAGCCATTAATAGCAGAGTATATGTGGATGTACACACACCAAAAGGAGAAATCTACTTATGAAACAGATCAGAGCAAATTAGCTTTTAAGCAAATATTGTCTTATTATTTAAGCAAATGTTGGAAAAGGCTGAGAGGAAAAAGCTGTTCAATCATTACAGAGTTTCTTAAAAAGGTATTTTCTTTCACAGGTTTTAACATGTTTATTATAAAAAACAAACTAAGAAGTACTCTCCTCAGTTTACATTCTTGTATCTGATTTTAATCAGGTCAGTTCTGTTCCATGCCTAACATGAAGAGAAAGCCAAGCCAGAAAAGTCAAAGCAGAACTAATTTATTGACATGAAATCAACAGAAAAGATCAGAAAAGATACCTCTGTAGATATTCTGCATTTATTTTCTAGTTCATAACTTAAAGCTGTCAGGAGAAACAATGTTAAATTGCTTTTACGTTTTTTAACTTTTTATAATATATCCTGAGATCTGCTAAAACACACCATATGTTGTCAGTCCACTGTCAATCTTGGACATAGATGGAAAAAAAGGCAAAGCTTACACATCAACTATTAATCTACTAAAGTAGCATTTATAACCAGTAAGCACCCTATAAAACATACGTTATCATACAGAAAGTCATGTCCCATTTCACTGGTATCTATCATAAACTTCATATGTTTGAGAAAAAGTCACTTTGCTTCTTCCTACACTAAGCCTCCTACAAAATTACTACATACTCAACATACACATTCTCAACACATCTAATAAAGTGTTTATTTTATATTTAAAAACACTAAAAGATGAGTCATATAAATAGATCTATTTAATCTCTTGGACTTCAGCTCAAATTCTGCTTTGGTCACAAATGTAAAAGAGCCTAGTGATCTCATCCTTGTGCCTAAAAGCGATGTCTGTGCCCATTACAAAACCACTACACAATCTGACTGTCTCTTCTCAAAAGAGAATAAGACACAGAAAGCAGGAAGTGTGTCAGCCAAGTACAAAATAGTGACAGAGTGAAGATATTAAGACCGACTCCAGTCAACAATACAAACGTCATTTTCAAAAGCATGAGGCTTGTCTGCAAAAGGATTATAAATAAAGCAAGGAAAAAAAGAGCAAGTTTTGTCTAAATGTCTGAACAAAGCCAAGAGAATGTTACGTTATGGCCACATTTTCTCACACAATGTTTTAAAGTTTTGTCTTAGCACTCTAACACTAGCACTCTAGCACTCTAACACTAGCAATAGAATAGATAAATGTAAACAATTCCAATGGGATAGATTCCATGAAGGATACCAACACGTGCATACACCAGTTCAACAAGTTCTAATGACAGAAAATAGTTTCAGCCTTGTAATGGGATGGTGGTAGGGAGAGATCACCTGAGCCATAAACTGTTAAAGGCTTCCTTAGCAGAGCTTCTCAGCCTAAGTCAAAAGCCAGAGCCTCCAAAGCTGTTACATAAGCACATCCTTTGCAACAGCTCCCTTGTCCATGTATTAAAAAAACACCAAACCCACAAAACAAATAAACGAAACACTAATCTAACACAGGAAGAAAAGAGAAAGCGGTTTGCAAGAAATGATCCAGCTTCTCTCCCAAAATCAAGATACTTTAAGGAAAATGCTTTAAGAGGAGTCTCCTCTTCTACAAAGACCATTTTATAGATTTTCCCCTAAATATATTTCCCAGGTTAACATAATCTCCAGAATATATGGCTTCAAAATTCTGAAAAGTGAAAAAGCTTTTTCGTTATATCTTTTTGGTTAAAGAACATTAACCTAGTTAAAGATAGCCACTAGACAGCTCACATGCCTTCAACATGTACATACTAATCTGAAATTATCCATTAGAAGATTAATCACAGGCAACTTCATTAAAGATTTTTTTTGAAGGGTTTTTTTGAGACTTCTATGTTTAGTCTACTCTGCAAAGTAACATGGTTTGGACAGGCTTTAGTCCCACCAATTCATTACTAAATACCATCTCTCATAGCAAGGTTTCATGAAGTATTAGAAGACTTTGATAACCATGTAAATGGTGTGCTGTCAATTTTCACTTGCAGACCCCATATTCCCAGAAATCCTGATTGACAAAGTACTTCCAACCCTACCTTCTCATACAGTTACATATATATATATACACACACACACACACACATATATATAGAGACAGGCCAGTAAGTTTAAATCAAGTGTCCACTTCAGAATACAAAAAATATACAGATAGATAGATAAATAGATCCCTGAGTATTTATTTTTAAAAATTCCCAAGGTTTCTTGGGAATACTTGGATGAATTTAGGATTATATGAGTCAGCAACAAGAGCAAATGAAAACAAGCAAGTCTATCTGCTGAACGGTATAGGTTAAAATGACCAACTAAAAGCATCTGTAAAATCCAGAGTTACTGATGAAGGAACTTTGTTCAACACAGGCAGCTTTATGCCCTGATTATACAGCTTTTCTTTCAACAGTATTTTTTCTTGGCAGTGATCCTATAACCTAGATTTAGATACTGAACAGCTTCCTGAGACTACTTCATTAAATGGCAGAATAGCAATTGCAGGAATGGGTGAAAATGGAGCTTGCTTTCTCACATGCCCTCAAATGAAGGGAAGGATGAGAAGTTACCTGGGCCTGGAGTTGCCAGGAGCTCACCCTCACAGCTCCACTCCAACAGAAATAAAAGCTCAGCAGATTTAACCAACAGCAGTAACTACTGGGTGATTAGAGCAAGACAACAAAAGCACAGACTCCTCCAAAAGGGGCCATGACAAGCTGCACTCCACAACCCCCACCATGATCCATTTTTACATGCTGGAAGCAAGAATAGTTCTTAAGACAACTCTTACAGACCTGGTAAGATGAAAAGTGGCTACAACCCTCTTCCAGCTCAAACCACCAGGCAGAACATTTTTATTCACAGAAGCATTTTTACTTTCAAGCTGTTTTGCTAAAATTTTCTACATATCAGTTTTCTGAGCAACTGCTGGTCACAACATATCATCCCTGTTTCTAGTACTAGCCAGCAGGAAGCAAGTCTGTTACCCGAGACACAAAAGCTGAAGCTTTTCTTCCCTCTTCCTTTCCGTAGCAGCCTTACAAGTTTAATAACATTTCACTGTATTTCACCAGAAGCTTCTCAATATTATGTAAAATGAAAAAAATTAAATGTATTTATGAAGCTTTATTTTCGTTAAATCTGAAACCCACAAAAAATACGATAGGATACTTTCAGATGCCTGGGGCGGGTGGGGGGAAGCACAATAAAAACTTCAAACTGACAAGCTCCCTAACATAATAAAAATGCTACTTTTACTTTACAATATGAAGTGGTCTTCAACAGAAATGTTTCACAACAGTAGGACTTGTGCTTTAACATTCTGTCCCTTGAAAGCATACTTTAAAAATCTTGTGCAGCTATAAAGTCATACATAATAAGTAAAACTCATGACTCTTTTAACCACATCTTCTAGATCTGTAATCAGTCATGACGCTCAGACTAACCACCTCCCTCCCCACTGAAAACAAACCCCTCTTCCATACGAGACTGCCATTTCTCTTCCTGGCTGGTATCTCCATGAAAGCATCCCACAGAGTGCCTTAATATTTGTCTCAGCTTGGTCTACACTCTAGCAGATTCTCCTACTGCAAAGTAAATTCTTATCTGACTGAATCGGATATTTAAACATTTCTTTTGTGGATTACTATATTAAAGATCTCCTCTGAGGATTCTCCTCCTTCCAACAGCTTTTTTACCCTGTGCTATTCAAAACAGCAGGAGGCAGTGCTATTAACAAGTTCTCTACAAATTCTTCTGATAACTTGTCTTCTCTGTAACCCTATGTTGAAAAGGCAATTCCTATTCTGAAGGAATTATAAGCATGTGCCATCTTTTGCCTAATATAAACTCTCACTGTCGGATAAAAGCTATATCTTATCCTTTTCTATACTGTCTGCAGCCACTCCTACATCAGAGGAATTCCTGTTGATAGCCTGCCACTACCAGTTATTGCATATACAGAATTACTTTACATTTTAAAAACCGTGTTTGTTACCACTGTTACCTCCTTCTGTATCACTTCATTATGAATCCAGACAAATCCGTTTGTCAAAGAAACTATCTATTTAATTGCACGTTTCACTTAGTGTTTAGGACAAGAAGAAACTCATAACCACTTAGGAACCCCAAGACACTGATTTAAAATAGAGTAATCCCTTTGTAAATACAGGTGTACAAAAAGACTTCAAGGTATAAAGCATGCAGGACCAGGTACAAGATGATAAAGATCCTGACTTTCTTTTTTTAAGACACCTATTTCACTAGTGCTGAACAGTGCTGTGAGCTTCTTGGAATGAAAAGGAACACTGAACATTCATTACTTGGAAATATTATCACCAAGTGGAGCATTAAGAACCTATATCTAGAATTATCTTCTAATATCCTTGGCTAAGCAGGTTTTAAGAACTTTAGCCTTACATTTTCTTACCTAGTTCAGTAACTTGTCGATCAAAAGGGCAACGAACTGCTCTGCCATGAAGAGGAAGCCGGGTAAGACAGTCGTGGCAGACAGTATGGCCACACAAAAGCAGACGAGGAACTTTGTCACCTTGCAAAGAAAATACATCTTCACAGACTCCACACTCAAGAACCTATAATTTATGAAGAGACCATATTTGTTTTTGAGCTGATAAAAAAGCAAAACTTCACACAGAAAGCCATACAGTTTATTTTACAGAAGTTCCTAAAATCATAGCAGATAGGCCAAACCATTAATTTTGCTTTGTACACAAAAATAACGACCACAAGAAGGACATTTAAAGAGACATCAACAAAACGTTTTAATTCTTCAGCATCCCACCTGATCACCACTAGTTCTTGCTCACTTCATTTATGCACAAGAAAAGCCCACTGGTCAAGCAACACAACTAAGTCAGCAGAAACGTCCTTGCAGGGAAAGGAAATGGGGGGGCAAGACCTTGCCAATGCAGACTGGTACCCGGTGGAGAAAGTTTCCATTCATAGCCGACGCACACAAAAAGGTCAGTCATACCAAGTTAGCAATTTACAAAGCTACCAACAGATCACCGAGGTGGCAGGAACAATCAGTTGGGGACTGGAACGTCTTAAACTGCTAATAAAAGCAAAATGCATCGCCGTTTAGGAGAAAAAAAAAAAAAAAAATCCAAACGACAATCCATAAAACAGCAGCCTCTGGGAGCCCGTTCGTTCCGTTTTCCCCGAGACAGCCCCTCGCCGTGAGGCAGCCGCCCTTCCCTCCCCCTCACCCGCAGGCCTCCCGCCCCGAGGCACCCACGGCATCGCGGCTCCAGGCGGACGAGGCAGGGAAAGGGCCTCCGAAGCGGACTTCTGGCCCGGCTCCAGGGGACGCCTCCTGTGCCCGAGACCCCGCGCACCCCCTTCCTCCAGCCGGGGCACAGACGGCACAGCCCCAGACACCACAACCCGCTCTGCCAGGACGGCGCGAAGGGCCGGGCAGCCTGTCTCACCTTCACTGCGGCACCACCCGGGCCCCGGCCGCTGCCGCCGGGCCCCCGGCTGCCGTCTGGCCCGGCACCAGCCCCAACCTTGTTTACACCCAGGGCCGCCATCTTGGGGAGGGGTGAGCGCAGCGGCCACCGGCAGGAAGGAGCAGAGAGTCGGGAGCAGAGAGTCGGGAGCAGAGAGTCGGCAGCCGCCCGCAGGCCCCGCCCCCTCCCGTCCGCAGGCCCCGCCTGACGGCTGCTGCGGCCTTGTCTGCGCCCGCCGCCTGCGGCTCGCACGGCAGAACTACGGTTCCCATCGCACCGCACAGAGGTCCCCGGGGTTTCCGGAGCACCACACGTTCCGGCATGCACAGGAGGAGGCGGTGGCTCCTCAGAACGCCCGCCGCGGGGAGTGAGAGGCAATGCCTTCTGGGGGCTGTAGTTTCTCCCGCCGTGGTGGTACCGTGACGGTGCCGAGTTGCATGCTGGGACAGCTGTTTCCGGGTTCGGCGGTGCGTACCGCGCCCGGGCTTGGCGCTTAGGTTCACCCAGCTCTGCTGGCCGCGCGTTTTCCACCACCGGCAGCGTTCTGGCCTGTCTGATCTCCCGTAGGGTGAAGGTCGGCGCCATGGACGTGAACCAGCCCAAGCAGGAGCACTTGCTGGCCCTGAAAGGTACGGACAGCGCGGCCCGCCGGTGCCACCCGCCCTCTCGGGCCGCTGCTGCCGCGGCGCCTCCGCCCGCCCTGCCATCGACCGCCTTCTTGCCCTGGGANCGGGGCGCTGCGGCCGGGCCCGGCGCCGCCGGCGGGAGCGGGGAGTCGAGGCGGCGGGGGCTCCGGGGCGCGACCCGGCTGTGAAACGTCGTGTCCGTTCCGGGGGCGAGGCCGCCTCTTCCCCCGACTTGAGAAGGCGGCGGAGCGGGGAGCGGCCCGGCAGGAGCGCCCAGTGGGCGGGAGGGGCCCGGGGGAAGGCCCCGCACACCGGTGTGCGTCCTGCCCTGTGGGGCCATCGGAGCGGTTCGATCCCTTTGCGTTTTGCACAAGGCTTACAAATATATATTTTTTTTAATTTCCAGTTCCCTGCTGTCTTTTTTCGTTTGGTTGTTTTTTCCCCCTTAAATGGTTTTTGCCCGTTTAACCACCTGCTTAATGCATAACTATTGGGTTTGCATCCTTGATTCACGAATCACGAAAACAAAAGTGTGGATGTCTCTCTCATACCTTGCAGAATTAATACAAAAATCAAAGAAGCTCTATAAAGAGTTTGATCTTTTCTGTTGGCAGCTGTGTACCAGTTAAAGTCAGCATTTGAACAGCATTTGAAACACAGAAAAGCCTGAATCTTCTTTCACCTTGTTTCAGTTAACAAACATAATATTTGCTTTCTTTTTTTCTAACCATGCTTCTTTATAAAATAAATGCTGCTAGTTAAGTAGCAGTAATGAAGAGCTGGTTATAATGTCATTTCTGCAAGAATTCTAAATCAGCGAGGCTACTCAGATGGGTGAAGTAGTGTAGGTATGTAGATGGTTTCACAGCCTGTCTTCTGTCCATTTACTAGTTTTAAAACACTCCAAGAGAGAGTTTTTAATGGTCTCAGCATGTCACGATAGAAGATGTTAACCATAATTCAAAGATCAACAAGGCCTTTTTCATATGTCTGTACACACACACACACACACATAAAGTCGTAGAATGTCCTGAGTTGGAAAGGACTCACAGGGATCATTGGAGTCCAACTCCTATTCCTACATACGACAACCACTATGTGTCTGAGGGTGTTGTCCGGTCTCTTCTTGAACACTGTCAGGTTTGGGGCCATGACCCCCTCCCTGGGAAACCTGTTCCCATGCTCCGCCACCCTCTGGGTGAAGAACCTTTTCTTGATGTCCAACCTAAACCTCCCCTGGCACATCTTCCTGCCATTCCCTTGGGTTCTGTCGTTCGTCACCAGAGAGAAGAGTTTGGTGCCTGCCCCTCCTCCTCCCCTTGTGAGGAAGCTGTAGCTGTGATGGGGTCTCCTCTTCTCCAGGCTGAACAAACCCAAACCCAGTGACTTTAGCCGCTCCTCATATGGCTTCCTCTCTAAGCCCTTCAACAACTTCGTAAGCCTCTTCTGGACACTTTCCGGTAGCTTTATATCCTTTTTATCCTGTGTTGCCCAAAACTGCACACAGGGCTCCAGGTGAGGCCGCAGCAGTGCAGAGCAGAGCGGGACAATCACCTCCTTCGACCGGCTGGCCATGCTGTGCTTGATGCACCCAGGACACGGTTGCCCTCTTGGTTGCCAGGGCACACTCTTGGCTCATGTTTAACTTGCCACTGACACACAAAGCCAAATCCTGTGAATGTGAAACATCACCAGCTGACACTACAAATGCATTTTGATAATAGTTAAGTCAAAACAAAAAGTTTTTGGTGGATTGTTTGTAAGAAACCAATAGAATCCTTGGGCTTGTATTGAATTTGGTGCAGTGTCCAGGCTGTAGATTTTGCAAAAGAAGTGAGAAAGGTATCAGGGTTTCTTTGCATAGTGACTATTTTAAACAAAATCTTGGCAGTGCAATGGTTAAGCAATCCTAGATTTTATTGATTTTGATATTATTGTATATTGCTGGTCTATTTCAGAGTATCTGAAATGATTGCAAACTTGTTAGAGGAGAAAAACAGGACAGCGAGAGAGTGCATGTTATGTTACATGGTAGTGTTTGTAGTTCTCCTTCCTCCCCCTCCCATTTAATATAATCTTTGTATGAAAGAAAGCATTAATGTATGAAAGTATAAAGTCTTTAAGTACTTAGCAAGTCCTTTAGTTGTTCTAAAAGTCTAATAAATTAAGGAATTATCCAGTCCTTAAGGGCTAAAAGAATGGCTGCATGTATTGCTCAGAAGCTCTGAAACTAAAACTAAATGTGTAATTCTGATATGAAATCTTTAATTTGCCTATAGCACTTCTCTTTTAACCTGTGACTTTAAAAACTGCTGCATTGGTCCATACTATTTCAGGAAGGGTTTTTGTAACACATGTGTTTTCTAGTTGCTTTATATGTCCTGGTTTAAAATGTTGAAGTGTAGGAAGAAAACACCATTAAAACGATAGTTTAAGAAACTAGGCGGTAGTAATTGTATGTCTTTTAATGTGCATCACAACAATATAGCAAGAATAACAGTGGATGGCAAGTAAGAGATTATGGATACTCTAGGGAGGGACAGTGTTGAGTAAACTGTGTGCATACGGGTAACATTCAGCGTGCTGAAGTTACACTAGTAATGGTGGAATACAGTCACTTATGTTCAGCCTGGATAAAGTAGAATGTTCTAGCCTATTTTTACTACATGTTGCTTTTTTGTAAAATATCCTAGTCATGTTTTTATTAATATGGTAGTGTCTTATTTTTTATAACATTTCTGCTTTAGGTCCTGTTTTCTACTGATCTTTGCAGCACGGGGCAAGGAAATTCTTGTAAATAAGATGTTTCAGTCTATATTTGAGAATCCTAATCAAGAGGCTGTTCCTTTTCTTAACAATAAATGGATTCCTACTGTGCAAGCGTGGAAGTGGTCTTGCATTATCGACCACATCAGAGAGATCTGATAAAACTGCAGAAACTTGCAGAAGCAGCAGTGAAGGAGTTTCCCATTCGTCGATTACCAAGATTTGCACTCTGGTTTCCAAATGATTTGCACAGACTTCCCCTCAAACCAAAAAAGCTGCCACCTGTTATTTCTCATGAGGAAGCAGAAGAATTGAAGCAACTTTCTACACCTCCAGAATATGTTACAGGATCTCCTGATTATGACTGCACAAAAAATCTCTCTGAGTTTCAGTCTAACATGAAACATGAGCAGAATTTAATCCAAGCACAAACTGTTCATAGAATAATTAACTTGGAGAATCTAGAACAACCATCATCTAATGGAAAACGAAAGTTGAAAAGGTCTTGGAGTGTCCCTGTTCCTAGCCCTAAGCTTAAACAAAAGTTTCTTCCTTTATCTCAAGAACTGCAAAATAATTTGGAAAGACTAAAACTACATGCATTTTATAGAGCAAAGTGGATAATTGAACAGTCTATGTGTAATAATCAGAATTTGGAAGACATCTGGGTAAAATTGAATAGACTCATCAAGCAGAATGAATTGCCATCTTGCAATGCTACTATCCAAAGATCTGTGGGACAGATATGGATTTTCTGTGATATATTATACTGTGAATATGTTAGAAGTATTCTTAGGGAAAAGCTAAGCCTTACTGATAAAATGAATTTGCTTGTACATAAATTTGGAATTATATTTAGTTTGTAATGATAAGATAGATAGAAAGGTAAGATAGAAAGAAAGAAAGATAAGGCAGAAAATCAATTTCATAATAAAATTGCTGTCTGAAGTACCAGAGTTTTTAAGCAGCTTAGCATATACAAACTTTAGAACTGATGAACTAATGAGCAGAAAACTACACAATATTACTTTGCTACGGTTTTTAAACAGTAATAATGCACTAATTTAACTTTGTTTTGCCAGGAGACTTATGAATGGTTGTATTAGGATTAGCAAGTTTCTGTTTGGCTTAGTAGTACATTTTATAGGTTTTCTCTATGTTGATGTTCTGGAGGAAAAAAAAAAAATAAAATAAAAATTCCAGAGTATTGAGGCAAGCTGTGTCAGATAATAAAATTTATGCTTTCAGTCCAGCAAAGTACATCCTCACTGTGCTTCTTTGTTTGAAGTTAGGAGAAGGAAAAATGTTTTAAGGTTAATTGTTACAATCACTATAAGGATCTGTAATTATTTTTGACACTGAGACTTTTGAGTTTCAGTTATTTCTTGGAAGCAGCGCGTGTGGGTTTTTTTTAACGAAGGCATAGCCCTCGCATGAAATACAGACTTACTTTCTATTGCATGTGTAGGCTGTCTTAGTACCATTATAAATATTTTCCCAGAAGTAATAATGAAAGTTTCAATGGAAGTTGTCAGCTGAAAAAGTGAACAACTTAGCATTTGCTGTTTTATGACATGGATAACAAGATTTCCTTTTTCCTGATATTTCTGGTCTTTCATCTCTAATTATATTGGGGAACAAGAAAACACTAGCTTCCAGCCGCAGGTCAGGAAGTTAAGAGATCAAACTTCTATCCATAAACCTCTGTTGTCATGGGAGGTAAAGCTCTCTGAGGATTTGAATGTCTTTCGTGGTGATAAAAGACTGACTTCAGTGTGACTGTTTGTCACCTGAAAGAATGAAGTGTTTCAAGGTCATGCTGTCCCTGCTCAATTCAGTGTTTGGAGGGTGAGTAGAGCAGTTAAACTGGGATCTATATGATTACGCTTATGTATTTCTCCTAGGGACACCTACTAACTATAGATAATCATAGAGTCATTTTGGTTAGAAGAGACCCTCAAGATCATCAAGACCAGTCATAACCTAACTCTAGCACTAGACCATGTCCCTAAGAACCTCATCCACACATCTTTCAAACACCTCCAGGGATGGTGGCTCTACCACACAACCGTTTTTGTGAAGAACTTTTTCCTGGTGTCCAATCTGAACCTCCCCTGACACAACTTGAGGCCATTTCCTCTTTTCCTGTCGCTTGTTACTTGCGAGAAGAGACCAACACCCTCCATGCTGTAGCATGTACCTTTCAGGTAGTTGTAGACAGTGATAAGGTCTCCCCTCAGCCTCCTTTTCTCTAGGCTGAACAGCCCCAGTTCCCTCAGCTGCTTCTCATCAGACTTGTGCTCCAGACCCCTCACCAGCTTTGTTGTCCTTCTCTGAGCTCTCTCCAGCACCTCAATGTCTTTCCTGCAGTGAGGAGCCCAAAACTGAACACAATAGTCAAGGTGGGGCCTTACCAGTGCCAAGCGCAGGGGACAATCACTCCCCTAGTCCTGCTGGCCACGGAATTCTTGATGTAAACCAGGATGCTGTTGGCCTTTTTGGCCACCTGGGCACACTGCTGGTTCATGTTCAGCTGCTGTCGATCAACACTCCCAGATCCTTTTCCACCAGGCACTTTCCAGCCACTCATCCCTGAGCCTGTAGCGCTGCCTGGGGTTGTTGTGACCCACATGCAGGACCTGACACTTGACCCTGTTGAACTTCATAAAACTAGCCTCAGCCCAGCGAACCATCCTGTCCAGATCGTAGAATCACAGAAGTCATAGAATGTCCTGAGCTGGAAGGGACCCACAAGGGTCATTGAGTCCAACTCCTGTCCCTGCATAGGACAATCCACAGTTCACACCGTGCGTCTGAGGGCGTTGTCCAGTCTCTTCTTGAACACTGTCAGGCTTGGGGCTGTGACACCTCCCTGGGGAGCCTGTTCCAGTGTCCACCACCCTCTGGGTGAAGAACCTTTTCCTAATGTCCAACATAAACCTCCCCTGGCACATCTTACTGCCATTCCCTCTATAGAGCTTTTCTACCCTCCAGCAGATCTACACTCCCACCCAATTTTGCTGTAAGTGGAGGTCAAGATCTGTGGGATCTTAAAAAGGGGCAAAATAAGCAAATGGTAGTTGTAGACTGTTCTATTGTCATTAACAGTGATCAAATAAAAGTGTACGTAAGCATAATGGAGATTCCTCTGTGTAAAAGCTAAAAATCCCCTTGGACTTTTACTTACATTTTTCTCCTGATGATATCCTTATGTTGAAATAATTACATTTTATTATGGGCATTACATATCTTTTTGTAGTTGAAGATTAAGGATATTGCTCCATATGGGTCATTGACATGTATTTCTAAAGTTTGACTGAAGGTTAAGGGGCTCCTATGTTGATGTTTGTGACATTTAATATTACCACATAGCAAAATTGATGTAAAATGCTGTCTGGAGTAGCTGAGGGTCATTCTTAGCATGTGTAGCCAAATAATTTCACTGAAATTATTATTCTGAGCTTGGCACTAATAGTAACAAAGTTTATTTGTGGGTCAACATTTTAAAACACGTAATGTAGTAGAATGCCGTGTGATTTGAGTTTTATCTAATATATTTTGTGTCTAGGAATTTAGAAGAAAATAGATGAGAGGTTGTCCTGCAAAGATACAGTATTTTATAATATTGATTTAGTAGTCCCATTAAGTATGATAATCTACATGTCTTTGTGTGTGTGTTTGCGTTTTGACTTCATTCAGTGATTTTTTTTTTAATTAATTCATCATCTTGAATGTGACTAAACTTTATCTGTAAGTGTTCCTTTAGAAACAGTCAACAAGTACTAGTTTATGTGGACTTACTGTAGAATTGAGTAAAATTGGGTAACTGCCAATAATACAATAATACAAAACTGTATTTATTTCATATACTGACAATAGAGCTAAACAAACATTTTACTAAATAGAGGGAGCGGTGGGTATCCCTGTTCAGTGACAGCTGTCAATGTTCTGCTCCTTTGTCTTGGCCTGTGTACAAATAATGTTACCTGTGCTGCCAGCTGTGAGCACCCAAGCTGGTTAACTGTTGTCTGATGAAAAGTGAACACCACATTTGGTTTCTCTACAGAATTATTATGGTCCTGGGTAGCACCAATGTACAAGCTGAAATCCAGACTCTTGTTTTCAGTTGTTCCAGAAATGCTTAGTTCATATGCATGTACAATTCATTTTTGAAGTTGAATCTAGTTTCCCATTTACTCTGTTTTGTATATTTTGGGGCTTTTAATTTACCTCGTGGTTCTAAGCATTCAGAGGTCATGTTTTTCAACTTTATACCATAAGAAAGAAATGTGAAAACAGAGATTTGTTTCAGCTGATGTTAACTTGCATAGGTCTGCTGTATGGTAGTGTAAGTTCCTGTGAACCAATATAGTCCACTACACCCAAATGTGTGTTGAAATAATTGAATATTTTACACAACTGGAAATAGTGAATGCTGACCAGACATTTAAGATTTACGAAACTACAATAAAGATAGAAGCATAATATATATGTCAAGGATGTTGATTAACTTGTTGCAGTCAAGAGAAATAATTTTAGTTTTCAGAAATTATATTTTGTATGGTTTCGTGTTTGTTGAGTTTCCAATAGAAGTAAATCAGTGATTTTTACAAATTTAGGTCAATGCATAAGGTTACAAATGGTCAACATTGTTTCATGTGCATGCTTTCATGAGAAGCTATATTCAAGATTAAGGCCATTGTTTTATATGAAGAGGGAGGAATTGTTTTAAGAAGAGATATCTTAAATCTGTGCTACAAATAAAAATAATGTAATTTTGAGTATTCTGAGTTAAAACAGCCTTTGAAAATACCTCTTTCTTGAAGTAGAGATTTTTTAATAGCACAATCTCCATTATTTTTGTCAGTATTGATAAAGCAGGTTTTTTGTGTGTTCCTGAGGTTTTGTGATATTTTTTTCTGTTTTCAGTTTAAACTGTGTGACTAAAAGAAAAAGCAGGTGTATAAATAATTTAGGCTTTTAGACTGGTGACTCTGTCTTGCGTGTGTTTTGAAGATAAGGGTGTAAATGCAACTTTTCATAGCCTGGAGTTTGCCTGAAAGGGTCCGTACTAGTCATCATTTCCCATTCTAGCGCAACCAGGATCACAGAACAGGCGCTTAGCCTAGAAAAGTCCACCAAAAAAATGAAACTGGTACACTCCTCCTGAAGTCCACAAAGCACTTAACACTGTAACAGATGTAAGACTTTCAGCACATACGACTGAAAGCAGTAGGTGTTAGTGCATCAGGGGAATAAAGCAGGAGGGAGCGATAGCATCACCAGTGCTCTTGGATCTCAGATTAGCAGGGAATTTGTTATATTGAAAAAAGACGAGGTCATCCAAAAAGGTGTTACCCTTTTTCAGGCTAAGGTTTAATGGTTGTGGGGTTTTTTTTGGTGGAAGAACAAGACAAATTGTACTATAAAAGAAGAAATATTAAAATACTTGTTTCATTGATCTGTGCTTTATTTTCTGATTTTTGCAGTGATGAGGCTAACTAAACCTACTTTATTCACTAATATTCCAGTGACTTGTGAAGAAAGAGATTTGCCAGGTATGTGTTTTCTACTGACTGAACGGGCTGATTATTATGTATGTGTTAGTAGGTTTAAGAAATGTGAGCATCTGAGACTTAGATATCAGAGGAGTCTTATCACCTCCCATAGACAGTAATCTGAAACACCAATATATTTTATGTTTGTTGGTAGCTACAGCAAAATACCAAGGTGCACTCTACAACGCTTGACCTACAGCTTTGAAAGCTTGGTGATGCTACTGCAGTCATGTCAGCTCAAAGTCTGAGCAATTAACACAAGATAGAAGGCAGTTGTGAGAGACATGTAGAATTGTAGGAAGTTTGGTTTTACTGTCTTCTTTATCTGGAGAAAATGCCCTGGTAACTAGAACCGATATGTGAATGTTCTCTGGAAAATCATTTTGCAAGGATCACTGATTTTGAATTGTGTTATGCATGGTGTACAGTCATAAATTGGAAGTCCCTGGGTTGTTCCCCAGTAAGAGTTGCAGTCTAGAAGTCCAGTATAAGAAAGAGGCAAAGGAAAGATAATGAAACAAGGATTTTGTGGAAGTACAAAGCAAGTGAGAAGGAAGTTGTGTTGTTCAGTTCTGTTACATAATGTGCTTTACTCAGGCAGAATTTCACTTAAAGTTTGATGTTAATTTGAGCAGTGGCTTTAGGATTGTGCCATCCAGTATGTATACTGAACGATTTATTGGACACAAAGTGCCTGAAAGTAACTTACAATGTATAGGCGGGCCCATAGATATGTATTTCATCCCTTAACAAGTTGCTTGTAAAGTAAGTATGTCTAGAATAGATTATGTCTAAATAAGTGATTGTCATAACTTTAAATGTAGACAAAGCTTTAGACTTAGCAAATATTTAGATATTAGCAATTTGATATTTTTACAGGTAATCTGTTTAACCAGCTCATGAAAGATGATCCTTCTACTGTAAAGGGGGCAGAAACTTTGATGCTAGGAGAAATGCTGACTTTGCCTCAAAATTTTGGGTAAGAATGAATAAATATAACTATAATATGTAAGGTTTAGGATTAATTTCATGATACTGTGTTTATTAATCTTCTTTCCTTTGCTTTTCATTGTTATGCACTGAGATGTTCAATCATTTTAAAAATAATCTGTCACTTGATATGTAATGTGACACCATATAGAAATGTGTGCTGCCTGATGATCTTTGTCTGTAGCCTGACGCTGAATGTAATAAGGATTGGAAGTTGAAAGGAATTTGCAGCTGTAGGTGAATTTTTAACATAATGCACTACCATAAATCACATCTTACACTAGTTTACTATAGTGATTTTTGTGGGTACTGTAAGCCATCATGTATTTCTTCTCAGGTTTTTTTCTAGAAATAATTCTGATTTGTTTGTTCTCTTTCGAAGTTGTTTCTCTTAGAAGGATGACATTTGAAAGTATGGGTTTGAAATTGCCAATGTAAGTTAGGATTGCACCTGGAAAACACGTGTGATGTGTGTGTATACATATATTCTAAATAGAACTTAGAGGGGTTTCAGTGAAATATTCTGTATTTTTTAAAATAACTTACTAAACATACATATATATTTTTTAAACACAGAAATATATTTCTCGGAGAGACCTTTTCCAGTTACATTAGTGTACACAATGACAGTAATCAAGTTGTCAAGGACATACTGGTGAAGGTATGTGAAGATAAATGTACTTACTGGATTTATAAAAAAATAAAATATGTCGAGTATGTTTTCTGACAATATCTTTTATGTTTAATGCTAATATATGGACTTGACGAAACACCTGTCGTTCTTTCCAGTTTAGAAATTATACCTGAAAATTGTAAACAATAAGTTGTAGAAACAGAAATTATGATCGAAATTTTTAAAGATTAAAATGAAAACCTGGGGATTAAAAAAAATGATGTGTTATAAAGCTTCTTTGGAGAATTGGTGTAGCAAAACTTCCACAGCTAAAAAATTTGAGTTGTATTTACTTGCACTTTTAATGAGGTCGTCAAAGCAAGTCTCTGTAAAGCATTCATTGACTTGTATTTTGCTTATATTTCAAATGCATTATTTTCTAGTGCCTTTTTTTTTTTTCATTTTCCGTTTAACAAATAATATGCTGAGAACAGAAATTCCAGATGTCATTGTGGAACACGATCTGAAAAGTAGATAGGGATTTTATGAGCTGCATGTTAAACGATTGTTTATATATATTTTAGAACTTGTCTTTAGCTTTGACATGTATCTCATAATCTTAACATATCTTAGTTTTATGTATGAAACCATGTAGGGTACAAAATGCTCAGTGAAACCTAGTACTTTATAACATAAGTTATTTTTCTTTAGATTGCTTTGAGCAGCTGCAGTTCTAGCCAATGCTTTATTTTTCTGTCCCCAGGCTGATCTTCAGACAAGTTCTCAGCGCCTGAACCTTTCAGCTTCTAGTGCTGCAGTGGCAGAACTTAAACCTGACTGTTGCATTGATGATGTGATCCATCATGAAGTAAAGGAGATAGGAACACACATGTAAGGTTTTAAATTTTTCTGTAATGAAATCTAGGCAAAAAATGTTAAGTAATTCAAAATAATTTTTTAAAAAATCATTTCTTTCAGCTTAGTTTGTGCAGTAAGTTACACTACGCAGACAGGAGAGAAGATGTACTTCAGAAAGTTCTTCAAATTTCAGGTATTGCACAAAGTACTCTACTTTTAATAAATGGGTGAATCTGGAAAACCATTTTAAAATATTTTATACTTCAAAAGCACTTTTAAGTACTAAAAATCTGTTTAACTTTGAAAAGTGATAAAAAAATTGCTTCAAACTTCACATCTAGATACTTCAGAAAAAATAATTTCAGTCTTTAGAAGGCTAAATTTCCATGTGCTACTGACAAAGAACACCCAAGTGGTGTTAGTACTTGTGGGTCCTGAAATGGCAGCTGTTTCCGGACAATCCTAGGGAAAATCATTCCTTATCCATTTTCCTGTTATACTCTCCTCTGAACCCGGAAATTCTGCAGTGTTTCTTCATCTTTATTGAAGCTGATTTTCAACTTAGTGTGTTTTGCCTTGCTTCCCTTGTGAAACTGCTTCCCCTTCAGTTTCTCCATTCGTTGTCCCCCAGGAGTTCAGTATTCTTCCCTTCTGCCCCCAACACGCTTTCTCGGGTCACTATCATAAGCATCTGCAGGCTTCCACTTCTCATCTTCTCTCCATTCCCTACCCTGTTCAAGATGTGGATTTGTCTCCTTCAAATTTGATACGTAAATGTATTTGTGCACATTTTTCAGGGGTCTGCAGGCATATTGTAACTTCTGTGGTTTTTAACTGAATCCAATAGAGGCAACTTTAATGTAAAAATAGCTAAGGCCAGCTGTCTCTCAAATTTGAAGCTCTTCTTTTGAAAGAGGAAGCATAAGAGCTTCTCAAAAGTATAATATGCTTTAACACCATTCTGTAAAGACTCTCTGATTCATTATGAGAAAAGCACTTCACTGAGCAATTTTGCTTGTTAGTTTTTAAATTTGACATGGAGACACCAGCTAAAAATCTGCGAACAAGTAAAAAGAAGTAGTACAGAAAACCAAACAATGTCTCTACAATGGGAGTTGATGGCTGCTAGTGATTGAGATACTACCTTCTATTTTACAACAAAAACGAAAAAATTTCTCTTGGACATTTCCAACTTTTTCAGTTATGTTTTCTAGGGTCTTTTTAGTTTAATTGGTGTTACAGTTGATTTCAAACAGCTTCTTTTTCAACCTATATATGTGGTTTAATAATGAGTAATGCCTTTTTGTTCCAAAGCTTTCCCTGATTAATTAACACCATTATGATTCTTTGTAGGGTTTGGTGGTTGTTTGGCTTTGGGAGGTGGGTTGTAAACCTTACAATAATTGTTTGATGTTTACTAGAATTCCACTTAAAATTTACTGGAATCAATTGAAAGACATTGTTTATCAGAAAGAGAGAGAAAATGTCAGCATTTAGGGAGATTAATAAGAAGCTCACTGAAGCAAAATATTTGGTGGAAAAAAACACTCAACCAAGAAACACCTAAATTAATATTCTAACTTTTTTCCTTGTTAGAGAGTTATGATTATTTGAAAGATTTGAACATTACGCCTGCTGCAATGCAAAAATCTCTGTGAAGACTAGTTTTAAATCTTGACTTCTTCAGCATTAAAAAATTTGTTCACGATTTGGACCTTTAGTAGTCTCTCAGCATGCAGTACACTTACTTAAACAAAGGAAAAGTTTCTCTGCATAGAGGGAAATAAATGTCTCCAGCAAGATAATTTAAATATGTTTCCTTGAAAGTATAACAGAATATTGTTTCATTTACATCAGTGTATATCCATTTCATATTTGGATGTGTTAACTGTAGTGGCTTTATGCACAAAATTCAAGTGCTTAAGAACCAACACTTTATTACCACCTTTCATATCATCAAATTGTTTTATCTTGCTGACTTAAATTCATGCGGTTAAAATTACTTTTTGGCTTTTTTGTTTCTTGTAACGGTTGCATTTTCAAGGCAGTGAAGCCTAGTAATGGTTTGTTGCTTAAGCTAATCACATGAGTAGTTCTCTCATTTATTTTTAGAGAAGCCCTCAGCAACTTTTGTTTGCTGCAGAATACTGAGGGTCTTGTAAATATTACATGATTCTTGCCCACTCTTGAAAGCAAGTGCAGACCACTTCAGGGTACAAGATGGATGTGATGTTATTTTAAAGACATAAATCTACTTGGTGCACTGGATTTGTCTGGTTTCATAAGAAGCCATTGTTTATATGGAGAAGTATTTGTTTTCAATCTGAGAAAGCTGCTTAGTAGCAAAGCAGTCAAGGGTGCAAATAAGAATCAATGAGTATATACTCTGAATTGTGAGGTTGTAGCTGCGTTGATTGTGTCTTATATTCCATCAGGTACCTGTCCTGTGTAAGACCAAAAAGAAGAATAAGACTTCAGTAAAGATCTTAGTGCTTATAAACGGTTTATGTTGAAGTCGTCTGAGAAACCAGTTGCCAATCTGGTTTTTTTTCCTTTTCATTCAGGTTCTTAAACCATTAGATGTGAAAACTAAATTCTACAATGCTGAGGTAAGTGAGAGCTGTGTGTATTTAGGTTTGGTTTTATGTCCTGGGTTTATTACTTCATATTAGGTGGTTAGATTAAACTCCAAGAGCTTCTTAAGTACACTTGTTTCTGAGAAAGATGATCAGTTCTAAAGGGAAAAAAAATAGGAGATGGGTTTATATAATTTAGTTTAAAAATAGATATACTTTTGATGAAGAGTGGAAAGAGATGGTAACTAAGGCAAACATCAGGATGTTAATGCAAATGACTGTCAATTTTGCGTATTTTCTGCTTCCCCATGAACTCAAACACTTTCAGTTATTGCTTGTATATTTAGTCTGATAGAGTACTTACCATAAGGGAGATTTATTATTCACAAAGCAGATAATAATTTACCAGATTGGGGGAACTTGAATTTAGATTATTGAACAGATAATAATTCAATAATTTAATTTTTAGGTTTGTGGAATTTATACATGGTGTTTCAAAACTAAATGACCTTATATATGTCTCATATATTTATTTGTACATACTTAGGCATCTGTCTTTGCCTGTTTATGGGAAGAATTTTAACTGAAGGTGATACAGATAGTGAAAACTCTTACAAATTTTATACAGCATTCTTTTCATTTGTAGACATTCTGTGTGGATATATGTATTATATAGGTCTGTTGTAGTGTATAAACTTCAACAATATCTCGTTACATAGGGAGTTAGGACATTTGTTTCCATCATTGTCACTTACCTCTTTGTGACAGTGAGCAAGTAGCTTAGTTTTGTGACCATTGTGTTCTGTATTGTTTGTATGAAATGCAGACTGATGCTTGCAGAGGTGTGAAAGGTATATTCTTTCCCTTCGTGACAGTGTCAATAGAGAAAACAGAAGGGAGAAATAACAGATAAGAATTTCTGCTCCACAAATTAGGACCACAGATGCAAAGCTCTGTCTTGTTTAGAGTTGTGCAGGAAACTTTCCACAAAGATTTTGTGTCTGCTGTGAATGAATAGCATTTAAATTATGACACATTTAATATATAGCACGTAGGACAGATCAAGGCATAGGTCATAAGCAATTTAAATACCGTAGTACAGAAGACAAAAAAATCCTAAAAATATCTTGGTACGTGTATCTAGGCCACAGGCTTCAGTCCGTAAGTTGCCCAGGTGTGAGATACCTGAGTACGGTTGGAATATAAGCACACACCGCTGGTCGAGTGCTTTATAGAATTGGTGTTACCCCTAAATGGGAATGTCTGGAATGTCTTCTGGTGTGATTTAAGAACAAAAATAATCCTAAGAAAACCATAATTCCTCTGGGACAAAATAAACCTCTGTTTTGTGCATAGATTATATTATTATTTCAGGTAGAAAATACGTGGTAGGGGAAGGAGGGACAGATATCTTCAGTGTTGCTGTCTCTCTGTACTTCATATGTAAATTTTGGTTTGTGCTGAAACACTTCATAACAAATGGAAATAAAACCTCTTTAAGGTAAATTCTCAACGAACTTTTGGGATAAATAAATGATTTTCTTTTCTTACAAAATTGTTTTACTGACTGACCTTGATAAGGGACTTCATAAACTCCATTCCTCAATTAGCCACCAGTTTCTCATCATAAAGATCTATGAGGAGCTTTGGTGTCTCAGTTGGTACTTGTGGTTTTTTTCGTTTTGAGTTTTTTTGCCCCGTAAAGGTTTTTAAAGCCTGCTCTGATGCCTTTTGTTCTTCCTGTTCAGGAATTTATGCAACTGTCATTACCATAGTATCCATATGATTGATAGAAAAAAAAATAATATTTTGGATGGTATTGACTAAGCAATTTTCATTTGCCTAGCAAACTGGTATAGTACCATTCATATTTAATTTCTGAAAGTATATAAAGTGCTGCTATGTGGTGTGACCACAGAAGTTAAATAAAATTTAAAAACCTAGAAATTAGTGTTTGGTTAGATGTTGTATGTCATACTACATTGCTGTCGAAGCACCAAGGCCTTAATCCTGAGTATTAAGAAAGGCTGTTATCCTTGGGAGCAAGGGAGAAAAAAAATCAGTATGTGTCAGTTATTAGTTAACTACAGGTCTTTATAGGTTCACTAAGCAGTTAAACTGTTACCATTAATATTACAGATGTGATGCTGTCTATTAATGAAGTCTGTCACTAAAATTATTTTCTACTAGAAATTTTAATCCATAATTTCATTTTTTCTAAGACAAGGAATGATGCTGAATCTTAATTTTCTTGCTTGTTGCTCGTATTGCAGTAATAATCAAATCAAATTGATCACCAACATTTGTGCATAGAATGCATGCCCTGTCACCCTAACCTGCTGAAATCCTGAGAGTGAACTACCCGCCTCGGCCTTTAGAAAGACTCTCATTGACCCTGGTGTGACTTGGAAAAGGCTCTGTAAAAGGTTATGTTCCTGCAAACATGCATAGGGAGACAAATATACAGACATTTAAGAAAACAACACTTGCAACTAAATATGGGTTTTTTGAAAAATGGATATTCAAAAAAGAGTTTTTCCCAACTACGTTATGCTAAATTTTGTTACAAGCTGCAGTAGTGTAGCTTTGCTAGACCACATTACCACATTATTTTTATTTTGAGACCTTATATATGTGGATACTTCAAATTGTCTGTAAAATGACAAGGACTGTTTTTCCATTTTATATACAACCCATTACATGGATTTAAATTCAGGACAAACTTTAACCTTGCTCAAAACTAACTCTTTTTTTTGGGTTAGTTTGTTCTGCCATATCTTATCTGCGACTTGTGTACCTTAGGCTCTACTTTAGATTGGTTCTTAAGCAAAGCTAGTAAACCATGTAAACATACTAGCTGTAACTTACTAGAAATGTAGTTGTCATCTTTGTTTGCATCCATTTTTATTTATGTTTCTGTCTTACTAATGCTATCTTGTTTAGATGGTGCAAAAAAATGCAGAAATGCATTTTGTTTGAAAGTTAGCCTCCTTTTTCTTTAACATTTAACCCTAATTTCTCTAATGTGTTCTTTTTTTATTTTCCCATTAGAGTGACCTCAGTTCTGTGGTAATTTTTATTTATTTTATAAATATATATGCTTTTTTAATTGCCTATTTGTCTCTGTGCTTGTTGTTGACATTCTTTTAAAAACATAATGGAAAAGCAATGTTTGTTCTGTATATCATGAACTGATGTTTTCTCATCCTTAAATGTGCAGCTAATCACTTAAACGGTTATCTCTTTCTTTAATACCCATTGTTGAACCTGAAAGTTTATTATTACAGACTCTAGCTTGTGGTGGTCTCCTATAAAATACCTCACCAAAATTTGACTAGATTCATAATTTGAAAACGGGAGTTAATCACTGCTAAAATTTTCCTGCTTTTGACCCATAGAAATGTAGATTTTACTATAGCAGTGCTTGTGTAAGCTGTGACAGAACTTTTCATGTCTAGTTGGTGGAGACAGTGGGTTTGAGGAGAGAGCAGCAGTTGGATGTTCTTCCTTCCTTTTGCTGGCTGAAACTGCGCTGTCCAACTTTTAACTGCATGGAACAGTTGCTTAGTCAGTATGATACCTCTGCAGTCTGGTTTCACTGTAAGGTATGCCCTGTATTAAAATAAACTGCATTCTTCTGAAGTACTTAAGGATATTAAAACAAACAAACAAACAAAACCACAACAAACACAAAGTGATATTAAACCAACTTAGAAATAACACAGAACTAACTTGCTTTTTCATTATGCTGCTTGTTTTTTTCTTTTCACTTTCAAATTAGCTTTTTCTAAATTTCTGCCTATGGTTGCTGCATTGAAAACAACTAAAATTTGGGCAAATGGACACTTTGAGCAATGGATTTATGGGATATAAACAGTATCAATTTAAGTGATAGTCAGTGGTAGGAGTGACACAGAGAGCTGTGTTTTAGTTGGGGTTATTTCCAGCTCCTTCTGCAAGTGTAAGGTCTGTCCGTAAATCGTGGAGCTTGCACAGTTTTCATTACTATGTATATACTGTAATCTGGTTTGTGTTTAACATGTTTATAAGGCACAACAAATAGTTCCAGTAGTTCTGTATTTCTCCTTCTAACACAATGCCTTTTGAGACTGAAAACATTTTTACTATTTTGTCCCCCTTTTATTTTGTAATTTACAAGCAGGACTCCATTTGTATAATGAAGTCAATTATTTACACTGATAAAGAACAAACTGTAAGCTTTCTTCCACCTTCCCCATAAAAAAACTTTTTTAAAAAAAAATATCATAACAAAATATCTAAACTGCTTCATACTTAACTTATAGGATAGAATATTTCAATCGGAAGGGATCTGCAATGACCACGAAGTCCAGGTGCCTGAATCAGTAACTCTCTTGTAAATGCAGATTACATACACACACGCCTTTTTTTTTTTAAAATTGGCACTTCCATGGTTTGTTTTTCCCTTCTTCAGGAGCTCATATCTCTAGCAGACTGAGCCTTCCATAATTATTCTATCCTGAGATTTTTAGATCTGCAAAGTGACCTCACTGGTCTGCAATTCCACAGAAGCAATGAGGCAAAACTACCTCTAGATCCATGTTTTTTCACCTTCTGTAGTTTAACAGACTGTAGCTTTCATTCCTGTACTAGAATTGGTTCCTGTGTACTATCTTCAGGCATTGGCTTAATTAAACAGACACATCTCTCAGGATGTTTTGAAGGTAGCACGCCAGTTAAATTGTTGGATGCACATAGTATTGGTAACCATTGGCATGATACAAACAAGTGAGAGAGGAGCCTGGTTTTTCTTTTTAGCCAGTACATAAATGTTTCATAAAAATCATAAAATGTCAGAGCATGTACCTGGACTATTTTACTTCAGTTAAAGAAAGCCACACACGTTTTAATTTTTTTATACAGCTTGATGCACTAGTAATCTGGCATGGCATGTCGTTGTGCACTGCAATTCCTTACCATTTATTATATTTTTACTTTTTTAATAGTGTGGTTAAAACTTGAGTAGCTATTGATTTGACAAAAGTCTTGGGAACTGGTGATCTGATGCATTACAAATAAGCAATAGCCAGAACATAGCAAAATTATCCCACATCCATTGTTTGGTGAGATATCTGTTGACTAACACTTTTGCTCCTATTGTTACTGGGATTAAGGTTTTTCTTGCATTAATTACTTTAATTTGATTTGCAGGCATGAACTAAACACATGTGACTTTATTTTTTTTTAAGAATAGGACTGTCTACTCTTTTTAATAGCACTAATCACATTTTCATAAAATTGCACTTTTTTCGTTTTTCAGACAGATGAAGTGTTTCTGGAAGCTCAGATTCAGAATATCACTACCTCTCCAATGTTTATGGAGAAGGTTTCTTTAGAGCCTTCTATGATGTACAATGTTGCAGAACTGAACACAGTTGACACAGCAGGGGAAAGGTATGTTCAGATTTTCGATGTTTGACTTTGAAATTGTATTACAATTTCATGAAATATAACCATTACAGCTAGTGAGTTGTCTGTAACGAAAGGACTCTACTTTTTTTGGTTGGTTAAAAAGATCAAATTCCTGTTATGTATTTGGCTGGAAAAGCTGTTACAGTTTTCTTTTTATAGAAACTATTCTTAAAACTTTGTAATTCTACCTAGTAGAGAAATACTGAGCTTAAGCGTCAAATAATTGATAACAGGGATCACATGGTAACCTGAAAACATACTATTTCTTCAGTATCTCCTATATAAAATTCAGCCCACATTTGGTTCTGACTTGATCTGTGTATACACATATTTAGCCTTACAGGTCCCATCTGACTTGTCCTTGCTTCCTTCTAGCAGAATGGTAACTGCATTCAGTTGTTCTAATCACGATCTAGCAAGGCAGCAGTCAAGGTGAATCAGTGGAACACCATTATAGGATATTAGAAGAGAAAAATTTGCCATGCTGAAATGAATGTCATTTAGTGTCAATTAGTAAAATGCCAAATACCGTAAGACTTGTCTACTGTGTTCAGTAAACTGCTGTGTATTCAAGAGCTTGTGATATCGGGGTAGGAGTTAACTTGGGCTGTTTGTGCTTTGCAGTTCCTTTGGTTTTTGGAGGAGGTGACGTTGGGGTGCTCTGCAGTGGGGGCTGAAGTGAAAATTCTGTCTTCTCCTTGCCTGTGGAATGGTTCACCCCCAGTGTAGTGGAACATGGTTCTTACAAAGAGTTTGCAGCCGCTGTAATGGTTCTTGTCCTGAGTGGGAATCTTAGTCTCATGACACTGAGATTTACTGTGAGGCAACCAAATAACAGAAGTAAAATTCCCTGCATTGTCTAAATGCTAAGATGCCAGATAATAATTTATAATGTGGGAAAGCGGATTTCCACCTCACTTCTCTCTGGCTCAGATGGTTCCTTTTTTTGGCTTTGGTCCTTGGTACTACATAAATTCTAGAATTGTTTTCTGTTGTGAGAACACAAAAATATTCTGTATTTTCCAGGAATAAAAAACACACACAGAGTAACACTGGTGATGGATGGGAAAAAAGGTTGGGTTCTTAAGTCTTCTTAAAAATAACTGTTTAAATGAAGACCAAATGCTTTTTTCTTTCAGCGAGTCTACTTTCGGCTCAAGAACTTATTTACAACCTATGGATACACGTCAATACTTATACTGCCTAAAACCAAAGCAAGAATTTGCAGAGAAAGCTGGAGTAATAAAAGGTGTAACAGTGATTGGTAAACTAGACATTGTATGGAAAACTAATCTGGGTGAACGAGGAAGGCTGCAAACTAGCCAGCTCCAAAGAATGGTAAGTTTAACTTAAGCATCAGTTTGACTCAGCATCCATTTTTAAGGCAACTCAATAAACCATTTAATAATGACTTGAAGGAAAAGTTTAAGCTGCTTACTTTGTGGACTTCATTCTGAATTCACATGTTTCTAAATATATTTGAAAAAGTTATTTAATACATTTAGTCAGTGAAGTGTGGAAAAAACACTATTCCAAGGGACTGTATCTGAACAAAAGCATTCTTGTTCCTTTTGCACATGTGAATGGCAACATTTTTTGTTTTCTTGAGGATTTGTTTTCTGGCACATGACATGCCTCTCTCTTTTTTCACAGCACTGGAAAACATAACTTAATGGATTTTGCACTTGAATTGCCACAATCAAGTAACCTATGTAGTATTGGTTAGAATAAAATTGACTTCTTGGATGCCATTTGGCAACAAACTGAAAAAAGCATTGACAAAAGAACTCTTTTAAGTATGCCAGCTGTCGACACAGAAGTCTGTTCCCTAATTCATACAGACTCTTCTTTGAGTAACCATTTTTATGTATAGGATAACACTATTTATGTTTCTTGTCCACAGTTTTGGTTCAAACTATTCTATTCTGGTTGATTTAACAATTGTTTGTTGATTTTAAGTTGTAATTACTAGCTTGCTAAGTTAGCTGCACAGCTTGTCTACTCAAATGCCTAAACCTTGCTTGTATTTTTTTGACTGAGGATGGTGCAATGTGGGAGAGAAGTAAAAAAGCTCTGACAACTGAATCTTAGTCTGAGTTTACAAAGCTTCCTAGTGGGTTTCTGCCTCAGTCTCTTTCACCTACCTCCATCTTCTTGTAAATCAAGCAATTTTGTAGGGAAATCACATTGACTTGGAACTAGGCAAGCGAACTTGGATCCTGGAAATTCACAGCTAAGTCACTAAAACTTCTCTCTTTTTTTTTCTTTCTTTTAACTGAGGTGTTAAGTATCTGTATAACCGCATCAAATTAGAAACTGTCTTTTTTCTAAACTTAGTTATTCCTGTTACTTTGAAACTTGTTGCTTGTTTTTTAATTAATAAGCTGTCTCATTTTCAGCTGACCTTTTCTATAATTTCTCTTTAAAGACAATTTTTTTTCCCTTTGTGAATCAGTATTCTCTCACTCTGCATCTATTCTTATTGAAACTTTGAGAAACACTGTGGTGATTAACACACCTCCACACTCCAGGACTAGTTTTAGTCATCCATCATTGTTTTGTGCTAGTGATTAACAGAGAAATATGAGCTATTTTGTGTACTGTCTTTGGAAAATCAGCAAACAATTTTTGGCTTTTTTTTTTCCCTTTCAGTTGCAGTGCAGCTCCCTCTCGTCTTCTTGTCTTTTAGGTGCTATCAGATTATTTCATCTCTAGGCTCCTTTCACTCTCCATAATTTTCCTCCTAACCCATTTACTAGCCCTATTACCACAGGACCAGAATTTTATCTGTACTGTGCCCCTCTGTCATTGTTTTGGTTCAGATCAGGAACGTACTTCTGAAACAAGTATCCTGGATCAATCTGGGTTTTTGTGGAGTGGTCTTGAAATTCACAGCTACATTCTTTTTGGGTGACATTAAACCAGACAGATGCATGTCCACAGTATGCCAAGTCCACAAGTATTCAATGCAGGACTAGATTAGAACCAGTCTGAAGTTAAAGAACACTATTACTGAGTAGCACAAGCAAGGAATTGTCTATTTGATTCTATACTCTGAGCAATCATTTCATTTTGGATGAAAACTACATTCCTTCTTCTGGTATTCTGTAAGGCCTTTACCTTAAGGCCTTCTGGTATTCTGTAACGCCTTTACCTGTAAGGCCATCAGTTCTTGCAGATGTCTCTTTGTTAAGGCCAGTAAGCATGTGCTGGTTTAGGCCTTCTCATCTACTCTGATCCTGTCTTGACTTGGTCAATTTCTGGTAAGTTTATTTTGTAAAACACTTTTATT
>VWYH01006127.1:266019-291478 GCA_013399365.1 Pampusana beccarii | reverse complement strand
CAGGCCTTGCACCACATCCTCACATCCTGCATATAACAAGTTAATTGAGATGGATTACAGTCTGAGAATATTGGTACTTTTCTGTACATTATATAAAGTACTGCTCACTTCACTATGCAGACATGGTCATTTGTGCCCCAGCTTTATAGTGTTGGTAGGACTGTCCATTTTAACCTCATTACCATTCATGCTTTTCAGATAGGACCTGATTCACCTTTGTAACATCAATGAGAGCTGAATCAAGTATTGTGTCAAAAATAAGAGCTCTAGAAACTTTAAAGAAGTGTCTTTCTGCACATGTCCCTCTCTGCCAGGGGAATTCCAACAAATAAAAACAACCAACCAACCAAAAAAAACCAAACCATACCAAACTAAAAAAAAACAAAAACAAAAACCCACAAACAAAAAAAGCCCACCAAAACAAAACGAAAAAACCCCAATAACAACAACAAGACAAAACCACTCCAAACCACTCCAAGCCCACAACTGTAAACATCAACTTCCTGCAGAACAAGTGGAGACATAGTGCTCCAGGATTGCATATCCAAGAAGATTTTAGGAACTAGAAGCAGTGAATGGTGAGGAAATTTGTGGGAGAAATATTACAAAGGAGAATGAAATGAGTAGTGTCACAGAAGTTTCTCTTTAGAGAAAAAACTGGATGATTCACCTTAACCCCTTTGCAGTGAACACAAACAAACTTCGTGCCACAATGTGCTCCTAAATATGCATAGTATAAACACAGTGAAAAACTCTGAGGTTACAGGTGAAACCAGGGTCCCAACAAAATGAAAACCTGTAATGAATCTTCGCAGGCTACTTGAAATAAAAATCGCTTCAGTTTTTTATATAAATCGTACTTCATTATATCCATAAACTTGAGACTTACAATATGTGAGAGATTTTTAAATGTTGCTGGGCATTTATTCATTGGGAGGAATTTACTCTACTAGCCTTGAGATAGATTGAGGGCAACAGGAGAATGTAAAAGGCAAGGCTCATATTCATTAGAGGTTCATGGCATTAACAGTGTTTTACACAATCACGTTCTAAGGTTGATTTTGCAGGCTGCCTTAGTCACTATCTCCAGTCAAGGCTCTTGTGTAAATGGGGTTTGTTCTACCCCGACAGTGTGCCTATTGTAACTTGGAGCCACCTGTTAGACAGCATGAAGTGTTGCCTAAAAAAATACACAATAAGCAGATTGTTTATTACAGTTGTGCACAGACAACTGTATTAGTGTTCTTCACACCATATGTCTATATAAACAGAGCTGCAGTGAGCTATTCACCAGAGTCTCAAAACACTAATGAAGAAGCTTCTCTTAAAAGACCCAGGGCTTATAAGCATTGGTTCACCTGTTAGGCTTACATCAGGATTTCAAATGCTTGGCTTCAAAGGAGAAATATTCCTTCAGGAAAAGGAGAAATATTCCTTCAGGAGTTTCTGCAGGAAGTTTTATGCCAGAAGCAAACATCACCCTTCCCACCCCACCCCCCCAAAAAAAACCTCCACATTTGGTGGTTATAGTAGTTCTGTACAAAGGGAAGGGGAGGGAAGTTGTCTTCACAGAATAAGTTTGGATACCTTCTGAAGTGAAAGTAATATATCGTTTTATAATACATATGACAATTGCTGTTGTTGCTTTGATAAAATACACCTTCATCCATGTGTAAAGACTAAATCTGAAACTTCATAAGATGAATTTGTGAGCTCAGTTGTACCCAGGGTTTTTGCAGCCTTGGTGAAACTACCTTGGACTGCCTCTTTTATTCATTTGTCTTTTTCATGTTGGGAGATTTTGAGTAAGGGCAAGGAATGAAAATGTCTCTTTTTGTTTTGTGCAAGGAAAAATGTTACAGTAAAATAAGCAACAGACACCACTGATAGCCATAATGGAGTGGAATGGAATGGAATGGAGTGGAATGGAGTGGAGTGGAATGGAGTGGAGTGGAATGGAGTGGAATAGAATAGAATAGAATAGAATAGAATAGAATAGAATAGAATAGAATAGAATAGAATAGAATAGAATAGAATAGAATAGAATAGAATAGAATAGAATAGAATAGAAATTACGCAAGTCTCTTAACAAGATCCATGCGAGGATAATCACTTCTGTAAACTCAGGTCTCAGTAGTTATTGTGTGATCTGATCATAAAAAGCATATCAAGGCCTAACAAGCTCTATCACACAACTGCCTGACAACACTGAGGGATATCTGAGGAGGCACATATTGACATATATTCCTCCTGCCGCTTTGGTAGCACAGAAGAGGCAGGAGCAAAAGTCTCTTTGGCTGCCACCGTCCTGCATCAGCTTGCCTCCTGAAGCTGGTACAGGTGTGGGACATGAACTCTTTCAGAAGAAAAGTCTGTTGCAGCTAAGTCCTGCTGGAGCAAGGACACAGAACCAGAACGTGAACCAGTGGTCACCACCGGGTGCCTGCTGTGCTCCTACAGCAACCTCAGTCTGTACTATGGTCTCCAAGGCTACTCATTACATGACTATCAAGCCGCTACCAAGAAGGCTAGCAGTGCTAGTGCTATTCCTGCACCACTGCAGCTGATCCTCACCTCTCGGAGAGAGAAAAAAAAAAAAAAAAAGAGAGAAGATTTTAATTCTCCAGCACAGAAGAACCGCAAAAACTTCTTGTTAATGGCTGTTATAAAAGTTCACTTTAAAGCTGAACTTTTCTAAGCAGCAGAGATCAAATGTTCTAGCTCCAAATACATATTGGGATTATTTTAAGTGTGTTTTTCATGTATTAGGTGTTTACTCTGATACTGTTAAAAAGTAGCTGTGCAGGTTTGGGCTCCATTCCAAACAAAAACATTATGAACCCATCTTCTGCCCTTTTGCTTGTTTTTGCTTTCAGAAAAGAGTGTTTGCTCTAAGGAACAGTATTAAAGAGAAGATTTTTAAAAGGCTCTTCTTCAAGGTTAGTTAACCCACATTTTTTCACAAATTACCATGAAAGCTTTTTCCCTGTGCTGCTTCCTTTCTGTTAACACAAAGAATATAATGCCTCCCAGTTTTGCACATTATTTTGGTCTCTGTTTGGAATAATGTTTTATTTCATAATACAGGCTATTGTTTTTTCTCATCACCATTCTATGTAATATCTCTGAATTTCTTTTTAATTCTTTGTAGAAACACTTTTTGCATCCAGATGCATGGTAAATCCTGAAGCTGCACACGTTTTATATCCTTCTTTCCGAAGTTGAATATCCAAATTAGTTCATTCTTAAATAAGTCCAGTTCAGAAAGAGTTTTCCTAACTATGCATATGGTGGCACTTTGGATGGGTGCTGAAACTGGTTCATAATGGTGACACTTTGGCACTCTTGGCTGAGACATTATTGTGCATTCAATCTACAGCAAGTAGAACTACAGCATAAAGGATATGGCTGCGCAATGAACAGAGGGAGCACAATTATATTTCATGTGTGCTTTTGGACTGCCTACTGCAGTTAAGAGTAGCAATGAAGGTACCACGGCACCATTTCTTATTTAATGCCAGCAACTAGAGAGAGCTGTTGCTCTTGGTTTTACAGGAGGGAACACTGCTTTGAAACAAAGGAGCTCAGGCTCCTGGCTAGGAAAGTGGCAGGAGGCGGGGAGTGAAGACTGGTAACAGGCTCAAGAGGGATTCCTGTTTTATTTACTCTCCCAGGACCCACTCTGGCCATGCCAGCTGATGTCTGCCAAACAACTGATGTTTCGTAGTCTCGCTAATAAAATATGCCAGGGTCTACACTGCCAATCTCCATTTTGTAACTAGAGATTAAGTGCATCCATGGCTATGAAAGCTTACACTATAATCCCACATACTGCATCTTTGCTGGACAGCCCTCCCTAGAGGGATACAAAGTGGACAGGAGAAGTTTTATTAACCCTGTTTTCCAGAGCAATCTAAAAGACTGTGAACAAATCACTGTCAGTCCCAGAAACAGCAAGAAGCATGGGCAGGAGGAAGGGATGCGAGGTGTTGGGATCCACCAGCCTGCCAGGAGCGTGGGCTGGATGGTTCCTAAACTGAACTGAAGGAGTTTACACAAGCAGACAATGCAGACAGGTGGCAAGTTGGGCCTCAAACCCCACTCCAGGACTGACACTTGCACAAAGTCACTCGGAGAGTTCAGTTCATAGAAGAACTCACAGTGAATCCAAATCTCTTGTCAAGAGACCAGTCCTAGCACAAAATCCTAAGTAAAAAAAGGGGTGAAATAAGCTTCTGTACACCGGCCAGAGTTATGAATGGAGCGAAGTGCACTCATTTTCCTGGCAGAACCAAGAAAAGGGAATCCGCTTCCCTCCCAAATTCTGTATTGGGTTATATGAAATCTTCCATTTTGTTATCAAAACTCTTTTTCCTGTATACTTCTGTTTGCTTTATTTTCTTATTTTTAAAATCTAGTTACATTTAGCATAGAAACTTTGAAAATTTGAGATATTTGTTATCAATGTTGAAATGAATTCTTGTATTTTTCAATATTTTGTTTTTGGTGGATGAGAAAGAACTAAAGGGGAGGAAGCAGAAAGTTTTCACAGTTTAATCTAAAAATGCAATTAACTTTTTTTACTCCAAACCCACATTTCTTAACAACTTGATTTTAAAAGAGGTGCTACATGCAGGATTCCTCTTTCATCACAAATCATTGCTAACACAATGAAACTGTAGATTTCAGCTGCTGAAGAAACGGACTTTTCCAATAGCAATTTTTAAATTTTAACCTGTAATTAAAGATTTCCTTAAAAATGAAGCAGCAATGTCAAGGTGTGCAGTGGAATTACAAAACTTGTTTCCATTCAGTGCTAAATACGACTGCAGACGTATCTAATTTTATCTGGACATCTTTACATAAAATAGCCAACAGGAAGGTTGCAAGACTATGCATGATGCCCCAGTACATGTGGCCATGCCCCTCTTTGCTTTGTAAGGAAGTTTAGGCTACTTTCCTCTCCAGTTCTTCAAGCAGCTTTGCTGTGGGAGAGGTGGGGATGAGAAACAGTGTCAAGGCAAAATACGAAGGGGTCTGGCAAAGGCAGTGAGTGCAGCTCCCGTGGCACTGCAGTAGCGGAAGTGTCAAGAGCACGCATCAGAAATGGGGGAGCCAACATGCTAGAGTTAGAGACACTGTGTTCACAGCAGCCAGCCTGGCTTCATGTTTGGCTGATGAATCCATACACAGGTTTCAGGCCTGCTGGTGACGTTCACACAACGTGATGAGTAGGAAAATAGGGATTGCTTTTCTGAAAACAAAGATTTTAATTGAAAATGTCAATGTTCAAGCTAAAAAAAAAACAAAAAAAAAACCCAAAAAAACAAAAACAAAAACAAAAAAACCACAAGCAAACAAAATCCAGAAAAGTAAAAATATCCAAACTTTTCTCATTTATTTTGCGTCTGTCTTTTAATTTGAGCATTCAGAAGTTTTGACCAAGAATAAAAGAGTTAAAAAAACAAAACAAAACAAAACAGTTTTTCTAGAAAGGCAAAGGTTTTTTGTGATTTGGCAGAGGTTTTCTGAGATTTGTCTTTATCTGACTGAAATTACATCAGCTTCTTCATTTGCTTGTACATTACTGGTTCAACACCAATCCTTTCAAGTTGTTAAATGACACAGGTCTTCCGTTATTTAGGTTGCAAATGCCCTGAATCAAAGCCTGCGTCAACGGGGGCTTGACAGTATCCCTGACATGTGCATTATATTAAGACCTTCCTGGATGCTCCTTTAACATATACGTCCATCATTATTTGTTCAGCTTTTTCTGGGATCAGAGTTTAATAAACAACAGAACAAAAAGTAAGCAAAAGAAAACAAGAAAATGTCAGACTAAGGATGCATTTCCTTCAGACCCTCTACTTTCTTCTGTGTCATTAGGAATTAGCTGCTTAGAGGTACTGCAGAGGTTTCTTAAGATACTGGAGTATTGCTGATCACCTGCGTCTAACATCTCCCCAGCATTCAGCAATAGTCCTCCTGTTGCAATAACTGGAGTATTAGAAGACTGATGTCTCTTGGACATGGAACTGGTTGTTTTATTTTTGCTCCGTTTTTTTGTCTGCTGAGTGCTTAAACAGACACTGGAGCTCTAAAAATTAAGATCCAAATGATCCAGAGGAGGGCCGTGAAAATGATCAGAGGGCTGGAACAGCTCTGCTGTGGGGACAGGCTGAGAGAGCTGGGGTTGTTCAGTCAGGAGAAGAGAAGGCTCTGGGGAGACCTTGTAGCGGCCTTTCAGTACTTAAAAGGGGCCAGTAAGAAAGATGGGGACAGACTTTTTAGAAGGGCCTATTGCAGCAGGACAAGGAGTAGAGGTTTTAAACTAAAAGTGGGGAGATTCAGCCTAGACACCGAGGAAGAAATTTTTTACAATGAGTGGGGTGAAACACTGGCCCAGGTTGCCTGGAGAGGTGGTGGGTGCCCCATCCCTGGAGATATTCAAGGCCAGGCTGGACGGGGCTCTGAGCAACCTGATCTAGTCGAAGATGTCCCTGCCCATTGCAGGAGGGGTTGCACTAGGTGACCTTTGAAGGTCCCTTCCAACTCAAACTATTCTGTGATTCTATGCACCTAAATGCTTTTCTGCATTCCAAGTTTAGAGGTGTATCCTTATACAGCACTTGTCTGTGCTGGTTGGTGTCCTGGCTCACCAGAAGCCAGCTGGAGTATTTCTGTACAGTGAGAGTTTGTTGTAGTTAAGCAATTATTTTAATTGACTACCGCGTGATTTATGAGAAATCACAGAAAAATAGCCTTCAGCTAAAACTGAAGTAATTTACCTCATAAGGATTTAGGACCCCATCTGCAAAATGTACACACATTGCTCCTACCGTATTGCAAAAAACAAGACACAACTTGGAGTTTTAGTGGGATCTCGAAACCTTGGACAGTGACATCAAAATTTTCCTTTATTTAATCAAAATGTGAATTATCTTGTCTAATGGTCTGTCTGGCCACTGGAGAGTACTGTGTGTACCACCAGACTGAGGTGATAAACAAGGACTCTACATTCAAAACACTTGAATTCACATCCACAAATAAAACAAAACGCATTTTCCCCCAATGAGAGAAAGAAGAAGTGTGGTGGGAGCACAGGACAGACAGTGGAAAATAATCCAGGTTTTCAGTTTTCCAACTATCTCCTATTATTCTTGTCACTTTTCAAAAGAGTTTAATAACTCCTTACTAAAAATCCTAAAACTTTAAAAAAATATTATTGCAACCTTTTGATTCTTTCTTTTATAGTTACAAAAAATGACTATAGTTCTCTATCAGTTTAGGAATAGAGAGATGGGATGGGTAATATGAATATGAATTTTTCATGAGACATTTTACTGACGACTGAAATGTAATATCTGTATTTAACACTGTGATTTCTTACTTCATATTTTTGACCCATTTGCAACACACGATTTCTGAAAAGTAGGCTTTCTAGGGACAAGCTCCATAATGTGCCACTGATAATTTGGTGATACTGCTCTTTTCCATGGTTTTGTGTTAATATATCCATTTTACACTAGAAGGCCTTATATTCCTAGAGCTGGCCATTCAAACTGTGAAGGAATATATAGAATAAGGAATAAGAAATATATCGATCCTAACATAGTCATGTATATTTAAGGATTCCAAGGCATTTTTACTGACGTTCTTGTATTTAGTATTTTTTAATTTAAGTGATTACATTCTGCCTATCAGGAAACTTCCCTGCCATTTTGCCTTCTTTAAACCTCTCCTTGCTATTGCTGGATGGTGCTCACTCTGCATTTTAAGCAGCAAGAACCAGCTCCTAGGCCAGTATAAGCATCATTGCTCCATGGGATTACATTGATTTACACCAACTCAGGATCTGATCCATATTTTCTATCTCTGTGACATGATTTAGGCTAAGTTACACTCTATAAATCTATTCTCAGTAGTTATTTTCTGCCTCTCAAGCTTCCAATAGGAGAGTTTGTATTCAGGTTTCACAGCCAGGCAACAAAAGGCTTCCCCTGGGTACTATGCTACTCTTTTAAAAACTAAAGCACACGGGCTATGGAAGCAGAGCATTTAAATAGCAACATTCATTACCCTGGCTGAAGGAAAAAAGGTCAGTTCCAGCAGTAAGCTCCTGTTGTAAATTTGCTGGAGCAACAACATGCCAGTAAAAGTACACATTACACATTAAACAATATTGTCAGCACTGGGACACTCATCGCCTCCAGCCCCATTGGCAATATCGACAGCGTTAAACCCAACATTTGGGGGAACCCCTTGTGCCAGGAAGGACATTGCAGCACGATATTGATAGAGTCAAACATGACATTTGGGGAACCCCTTGTGCCAGGAAGGACATTGCAGCACGATATTGATAGAGTCAAACATGACATTTGGGGAACCCCTTGTGCCAGGAAGGACATTGCAGCACGATATTGATAGAGTCAAACATGACATTTGGGGAACCCCTTGTGCCAGGAAGGACATTGCAGTGTGGTATTGATAGCATCAAACACGATATTTATGGGAGCCCCTTGTGCTGGGAGGGACGTGGCAGCCTGCCCTGCCTGGCCGCCCTGAACAAGCACACCTCCGCACAGGTATGTGTCTATAGGCAGCCATACATGGTGGCCTATGAGGAGGGCGTGTGAAGCGGCCCACGCTGGCCGCCCTCCCCTCCCGTGAGGACGGATCCCTAGTGGGATGGCGGGCGGCAGCCCCCGCTGACAGACTTTTCGGCACGTTGCAGCAGGTTGGCCGGCTGCCTGGCACTCCACTAGGACTGACACATTTTGGGCAGAGCGGTGGTACGCAGGGAGCCATGTGGCCGATGTTAGTAAACATTATCCCGCACAGTCTGGCGTGCCACCGCCGGCAGCGGGAGGGTGAGCGGCTGGCGGCGGGCACAGCCTGGCCGGGGCGGTCGAGCCGCCTGGGGACGGCGGCCAAGGCCCCGTCATCCAGCAGCTGCTCCCGTCTCCGCGGCAACAGCACGAACAATGGCTGGAAATCCAGCCGGCGGCCTCTATGGAGAGAGCCCTGTGGAGGGAGAGGGCCCGACAGAGGGAAAGGGCCCGCTGGCCAGCCTGTGGGCTGCCTGCCCACCCTCCCACCCTAAAATGCATAAAATGGCACACAACATGGCATCAGGACATGTTATCTCCCCAGTGCCCCTTCAGGCACATTTCCCCCTCACCATCCAGGTGTTCGGGCTCCATTTTGATTGTGCCTCCCTGGCCACCCAGGTGGAGGGGCAGGTTCAACAGTAAAGGCTGGATGGCAGAGTGTTAAAATATCAAGGGTTGGGTTTCAATGGAAATTTGTTGGGCCTTCTCCTGTCATTATTTTAGACCTGGGTCTGGGTGGTAGAAGTTAGACTTCGGTAGAGAGGGGCTTCCGTCCCTGCCTGGGGTCAGTCCTCTCAGTTTAACACCCAAATTTCCAACTTTCAGCTTGGTTCTGCTTTCAAATATAACCCTCCTTCCCACAAGCAACAACAACAACAACAACAACCCCATGGATTTAATGCACCTCAAAACTCCTGACAAGTAACTGAGCTGTCCTGAGGTTGCCACTGAAACTGAGGAAAAGCAAAGGCAGAGCCTCCCTCGTGCACTTGCAGCAGGAGGAGTTTATCGCACTTGTAAGACTTCTACAGCTGTGCACAAACAAGGAAATCTTTATAAGAGGAGTGGACACAGTCATAAACTTAGAAAAATACAGCAGCAGTCTCTATATGCAAATAAAAAAACCCATAATCTCCTAGTAAGTCCAACATTAATTTACTGAAGCATTTTCCTACCAGGCTGAAGTATTTTCCTACATCATTACACCCAGACAACAAACCCCACTTGCCATTCAGACAGCAAGTCAAGATTTTGGGGAAGCATTATAGAAAAAAGCAGCACTTCCTGGAATACATTCAAGTCTCCTACCACCTATCAGCTACAAAATCTTCAGAAAGCACAGTTTCTTACAACACAGCCCTTTCTCCATACAAAATTAGGCCTTTGGGACCAATGTCTCTTGTTATACAAGTCTTCCATGGAATATCTTACAACTTTTAGGAGCAATTGGTTCTTATTGCACAACCAAGAAACATTCATGCTTTCCTCAAAACCTCTTGGGAATCTGTTCCCCAGCAGAAATCTGTATCTTTGTATAATTATGTTGACTTACCAAGTGTTATTGAAGGAATTCTGTGTCACAAAGGACAAATGTCCTTGTGTCATGATAAAGGACTGTATGGAATCGTCTGTTTCTTTTCTGCAGGTGTGTATGCGTGTGTGCAAGATGACAAGATCCTAACCTAAGGCATAGGAGGAAGTAATTAAGAAAAATATCTCCAAATGCCAGGTATGTCACCTCTACTGGTAATATGTCATACACAGTCCTATGAAGATCCAAAGGAGACCTAGAGATTTTGAGTTTGATGTATTGTATGTGCATTGAATATTTATTATGATCATGATTTATAAAACGTAGTAATGCTCTCAGGAATGTTCTGAACTGAAGATAATTCACTGTGTGCAGAAAGAGTGTGCTAATTAAGAGATACCATACACATGTCACCGCAGGGAAGCTTTCAATTGGGAAAGTAATCCACTGACTATATATGCATTTTGCATCCGAGACTCAATTCTGGAAAAAAAAAAAAAGGAAGAAAGAAGGTAAGCTGTTACAGCCTTGTCTGGCCACATTCCTGTTTCATAGAAGAGCCAAAAAGAATGAGGAAGAGAGTCCTGGAGCCAGGCAGGGGTGAGACACAGAGCTGAGAGGCAAAACTGGAGGCTGGATTTCATACCTGGCTCTGTACATCAGCTGGGACCTGTAAATATTCAAATGCCAGGACAGCAGGAGAAATCCTTTGACCTTGGAAATACTCCTTGTGGCACCACACATGAATATGAGCTGCAACTGATTAAGTTACTTGGTATAAAAACAAAAGCTCTGTTAGAAGACATCTAAATTTGGGCGAGTCTGTTTGCTGTAAAAGTAGCTGAAAGACTGAAATTGAAACATCCTTTGTCCATTAGGGCGTGAAAAATATCTTGGTTATCTTTATTACAATAATTTCAGTGGTCTGTCTTTGGACATAAGTTAAACTTGCATGGCATGGTGCATCATACACAGTCACCCATAGCTGTGTGCATTGATACTGCCAAGTCCCCTTACCTTCCAGCACAGAGTGGCCACATCCAGTTTCTTTATTGGGAGTGCTCCCTGGCCTGTGCTAACCCCCCGTTGCCCCTGACCTCTGGTTGTGTCAAAGCCCTGCCGGGACGCGTGCTGGCCATGTAACAGTGGGGACAGTCATGAGCCATTGCCAGTGTCTGTGTCCTGGGTCTCTTTCACTTGCTAGCTCACAGATAATCTGACAGATCCAAACGCTAAATCAATAGCCTTCGGTGGGAATGGAAACAGGCTCAGTTAGTCTTCACCTGTTTAATTTCTCTAATTACATTCTTAATTTTTGCAAGTCTAATTACTTACAGTACTTATAGTACAATAACAACATTAACAAGAGAAAGAAAAAACAAATGGGATTAAGAAGTTAAAAACAAAATAAAACAAAAACCTTGCATTTCTGAAACAGACCTTCCTGTCTGGGCCTAATCCTGCTCTCTGCACCTAGAAAATGAGACTCTTGTATCCAGGGCTGGGTCTGTGGAATTAGGTCTGGGCTTCACAACTCAGGTGAGCAAATGAAAAGACTACTGGTGAACTCACAACTTCAGTGCAGGAAACTGAGGATGGGTCAGAATATGAAGGGGGTTTTCAAAAGCTATTTTGTTTCTTTGAAAGAAAATTGTGGAAGAAAGACTACAAGAGAGGAGGAGGGAAAGTCTGAGCACAGGATTAGGAACCAACAGCTTCTACTTTGAAGCCATGATACCTTAACACTGGCATAAGTTGCCCAGAGAGGTGGTCGATGCCCCACTCCTAGAAACATTGAAGACCAGACTGGACAGGGCTCTGAGCAACCTGATCTGGTTGAAGATGTCCCTGCTCATTGCTGGGAGGTTAAACAAGATGATCTTTGAAGGTCCCTTCCAACCCAAACTATTCTATGATTCTATGGCTCTCTGATTCTTCAATAGCTCTGCACAAGTCACCTAGTACTTCTGCCTTACCTGCCCACCCCAGCACACAATGGATCAGAAAGCTTTGTGGAGCATTTAGGAGCCTGAAATACCAAAGAAGCCTGTCCATGGAAGCGTACTCATAACTCCAGTGAAGTCGGCGGAGCATCACAGATTTACTGGAGGCCTAAAGCCTAGCATGAAAGGACATAAAAATATTGTTCTGCTTGAGTATGTGGATGTAAATGTAAAAAATTTTGGTAAACCCTGCACTGCACTGCATATTTAGATGGCAAAAAACAATAAAACTGCTTTCCCCAAAGAAAGAGCTCACCGTGGTTTAGGTCCTGGTTCATAATCCAATGAAGTAAAAAATATTCCTGCTGTTTCACCATGTGCTTCACAGGTATTTGGTATTATTTTTGTTATTGTCCAACTGTTATTCCTTCTTTTACGGTCTTTCCACTCTCTTACTCTGGCTCATTTATCAATACATTACATGTAATGCTCCCAGTAACAAAGCACAATAAAAATCAAAATATACTGAGTTGGCTCTCCTTAGAATAGAAAACAGATGGGATATTTTTCAGCATGTTTGAAAAATCAACACATTTCCCTTGTAATATCTAATAACTAGCCTTATTCTCATTTTACAGTTTACGCCAGAAAGAGACATTAACTCACTAGCCTTGATGAAGCATCTGTAGCTCTGTGAGGTGAGGCTCACTTTACAAGTCCTGAGTTGCACACCCTGCACTGAGGCAAGTGAATCCAGATTTTTTCAAGGTTCCACTGCTGCTGTAAAGACTGCAATATCATTACTTAGTCTAAGTCAAGCAATTTGGAATTACATTTCCAGCTTTTGTTTTCATAGTTAGTTTCATTTTACTTTCTTCCTCTACAAAGCCATGTCCAATATAACATGAGGATAAAATCATAAGGCTTACTTAATTACTACTGCATTACACTTGTATGAACAGTGCACATACAGAACATTAGACTAATTACTAATACAACAATGCAGCATTTCTTTCTGTGGCAAAAGATTTCTCTGGGAATGTTATTTTATTGTATTTCATTTAGTTCTTGTTTGTTTAAGGGGGAGGAACAGACATTGCTGTATTTCAGTTTGATTCAGCAAGCATTCTGGTCTCAGTCCAGCAAGTCATTTAAGCGTGTGCTTAAATGTAATGAAATGAAATTTAAGTTCATAGTACTGCCTATACATACAGCATGGGCTTAAGTGCTTTATCCAAAGCAGGACCAGAATGATGAAAAACCTTAAAAATAAGGCCCATGCATTTTTACACACACAATTTAAAAAACGTAATACTGTTAAAAGGGACATTTTCCACTGTCTATGTTATGAAAATACAATGTAGTTCCCCCTCCCATACTCCTCTCCCCCCCACAAAAAGCCAACTAACTTTTCTTGATCTGACAATCTGACAACTATATCCTGTGTAACTGCTAGTCTGGCCCTTTTTAAAAATATCCTATTAAGTTAAGTGGAGGTTTTGCCTGAGCAAGGTATGCAGAAATGAGTCACAGGGAGTATATGGAATTTTCTCAGGACTTAGGGCTGCGCCTGTTGTAGCCAAAGGCTAAATCTCCAGTGGAACTCAGTAGCGTTCTTCTGAGTACATTCACTTTCCATACCAATCTCTGTTTTAGTGGGAAACAGAAAACCGACATGAAAGTCATGCTGAAACACACCACAAAGAAAGGTGTGTTCTTAACTTGGGTTACCTAACTCAGGTTAGATAATTTAAGCTGCGGTTGCACAGCAATTTAAGCCAATGTAACTACTGGCTGCCAGGGAGGGTGGATCCACGTCAGCCAACAGTTAGTTGTGCATCAGCCGCTGCTGCGCCGCAGCCTCAGCTTCAACCAGCAACCAAGACAGACAAGGTAACTGGAGTTAACTAATACGCAACACGGAATGCTAACAGTGCTTAAAGCCCCCACTGCTTTAACCTGTCCGTGTAAATATACTACTGAATTTTTTTATTATTTTTTTGCAATGTAGTCAGACCTGGGAAAAGTTTTCAAAGACACAAAAACTCAGTAGAGCTGACTGCTGTCCACAATGAACAAAAACACAGTTCCTTCCTCAGAAGGTTTACAATCCATATATTTCCACTGTAAAGGCCCTAAGCTCATAGCCGAAGGAAAAAGAAAAAAAAAAGCAAGCAAAATCTGGCTTTGCTCTTTATGAGAAGCTTCCATGGTAAAAAAAAAAAAAAAAAAAAAGCTGTTTTGTTTTGCAGGTTGGATGCCTAGGGATTTATTTGTTTGTATGTCTGTTTGTTTGTTTCTGCCAAGAGCAGAAACAACCTTGAATTACTCTGCAGTGAATCAATCTCATTTCAACAGAAGCATTAAAAACCTCTAGGTTTTATTCATTAACAGAGTAGTACATGTATTTTGCTTGGCAGTGTTTGTTTGAATTAAAACGGCACGGAACTCAGAACAAAGTGAGGCTGTATGGACCTGCTCAAAATTCTTTAAATTATGGTTTAGATTATTTCTGCTACAAGACCTGATTAAGCATACCAGTTATCTAAAATATACTTGGTTTTCTGCTGCTCCATTTTTCTTGCCATCTCCTGTCACTGCTTGACAAAAATAATTTTTAAATTGCTATTGTTTTGCATTTCTAGCACATCTTGAATAAGTGAGGAAACAATTAGGCTTTTGATCAAAGAACAGAACATGAGCTAATCACACATATTCTCTCAGCTATCCTCATGCCTTCATGCTAGAGAAAATGTGTCTCTCAAACTTAGAGCTTGCTTGGTATTTAAAGAAGATCCCCATGCATTTTACACAATATAGAAAGAGTTAAGTGCCTTTGACCCAGTTTGTGTAGTTTTCACTCATAAATAAAGAGGTGGGAATAAAGAAAGCAGAGACACGCAGAGTTATGTATGAACAAATATTGACCTTGGTTTTTTAAATAATGTTACATTAGCCCATTTACCTGAAGGTTTCTTGGTATTTTGAATGATAAAGGTGGGCACAGATTTGCTTCTCCTGCATTCTCTTGTGTTTAAATTTCATTTCTGAATGCTGACTTCAGCAGCAGGTTTCCCTGCACACCAGAGGTGTGGTCTCTGGGGACAGAGAGAAGGGGAAAGGGTTGTGAGATGTGGAACTTATACATGGCCATATAAAATTGTCCAAGGAGTCTGTTCCTATCCAGGATGCTGTACAGAAGAAAACAGGCATTATAAGTCCCAAGGCACTCCTCTGTGTCTCCTTGTGCAGAACGTCTATCCCCGAGGCTTAGAGCAACGCCCACAACTAGGAGAAAGGATTTAGCCCAGCACTGAAAGACTGTAGTGTTAGGAAATGGAAAACACATTATAAATGTGTGTTAACCCCAACTGGAAAACCTAAGCAACTCATTTTACTTCCAGCCAACAAAACCTTCAAGAGAACTCGTGCTGATTTATGTTCACATATCTACACTTGGATCTCCACCTTAACCCTCTGGATAAGGCTTCAGGGTTGATTCAGCGTAAGGGTGAAGTGAGGTGATGTTCTAGGTGTTTGTATGTTGGATTTTGTCTTGTTTCGTAAGAGCTATAGAATTTCCTGTCTGAAGATTGTCGGTTCACTTTCATCTTTTAATTTCTAATTACATTTATTATATTCTAGTAGACTAGAAATAAATTAAATTCTATGCTAACCTGAAACTTAACAGCAGAAGATGAGGATTAGAACAGAGAATTTGTTTAGTTTTGATCTAAGGTAGATCAAAACCAAACAAAATGTTTGAGGCCTGAGAAATACATCTACTGGCTCCCAAAATTCCCTCATGCACTCCAGATCTTCTTTCCTGAACTAGTGCCAAAATAGCTTAGCATGGAGCTAGAAGAAATTGGCTGGTTTTATATCTTTCTTTCGCACCCTTACGGTTTCCCGTAGGTCGGTGAGCTGTACACCAACCTCTCTGGTCCGGTGTGGCCCAGGAAATTGCAAATATTTTCAGCTGTGTCAGGTTCTGCATATGCAAGTTAGGAAGTTCAAAGGGAGGCTTAATTGACACTAATCCTCATCTTGACTTTTGCTCACCTCCTCCTCTTTTCCCACTAAGCCTTCTCACCTTCCCACCTCAAAGCCACAGAAGCTTTACCATTTTTCTTATAAAAATATATATATTTAACCCTTTGGCAATCTCTTAATGCCCTTTTATTAAATCCCTTAACTCCTTTTATTAAGTCCAGGGTAATTAAAATGATTATAAACCTCTCTTGAGAGATTATATGCTTTAATCACATATTTGCTGAGATGTAGGTGACATTTGTGGTATATCAAATATAAAAATACTTTGGGTAAAGATGTTTAATAACAATTTTTAAAACTAAGGTCTTGATTAAGGAGGTTTAGGGCATTAAAAATCATATCTACATGTGGTCACAATGAAACACTGAAGGACTTCAAATACTTCCACATACACAATGGCACAGTTATAATCAGGTTTCTCAATTTATTTCAACTCCAGTTCCTCAGCTGGCATAATCTGTCCTAATGCCATTGACTCCCAAGGTGCTACACTACTTTATACCAGATCAGTTTTCTGGGCAACTAAAACAAATGCACAAGGTAAATCCCTTCTTGGGTCACTATTCCCCAGCCAATGAAAGAAAAATCAAGGACTTTTCTTCTGGAGTGAGCTTGGCTTTCCTGTCTGGGACTCCCACACTGTGCACTCATCCCATCAGCAGCAACGGCACGGTGAATATATCCCCCTGAAAATACATCTGGTTGGATGTTGTTGCAGTATGGTTGTGCACAGAGTAAGTAAGTTTAGGAACCCCTCTTCAAGTGTAGAACATAAATAGGCTATAAATAGATAAAATAACTCCTATCATCAAGGTTTGGGGTTTAACTAGGACATTATTCATTACAACTTCTCACTCACAAAAACATCCTTCGTTGTCATGTGCGTAGGTCATCAAATATGGTAGCACGTGATATGAAGTCAGCCCTCAACAGTTACTAAGCTTTTCTTTAACTGTTGGTAAGCCATTTAATCTCCATGTTCCTTCTGTTTCTTCATGCTTGTTAATAAGCAGCTTAAATTTCAGTTGACAATTCGATGACCAAGCTCTCAAGTGTTCAAAAGCTGAGTCTTTGTTGAGGGAAACACATAAGTGATGATACACACATCATATGTCAAAAGCAGTGTTATAAAGCTACAGAATTACATGGATGATTATAGAAAGTATTTATGTACTCTGACACTTGCTACTAGACTGATTCCTCAAATCTGAAAATTAAAGAGTTCTGATAAGAAATAAACTAGGCATCCAAGATTTGTTTTGTTTTATTGCCATTCTTTATTAATACGGTGGAAAAACATTAATTTAAAAAATGCTCAGTAGCACAGACAGCCAAATGCCTTACTCTTGACCACTTCTAATTGCTGTTTATTTTCACTGGTGCCTACTTAACTAAAGCATCCAAGCACTGTGTATTGTTAACACCAGCAGCAGCAAAGAAAGGTATAATTTTCTTTACCAAAAGAGTTCATGAGTAACTTAACTGCTCCTGGGTTAATAGTGAATACATATGTTTAAATTACTCCAGAAGAATAACATTCAGTCTCTGAAAGGTACTACTCACAAAAGTAGAACACTATTACTTAATATGCACTATTCCACCTATTTTATTCTAATTGCATGCTTGTGTTTTCATAGTCTTTCACAAACAAATGTGAGAAATCAGGAACTCAAAAAAGGGGAAAGAATATAAAATACAGAACACTGTAATCTGGCCTACCTACAAGTTTTGTTTAGAAGTCTTGGAAGTTCTTGAGCTCTTTTGTTATACACTCCTGTTGAAGTCTATAGACCCGTAGCTACTCAGCAAGTGTTCAGCAGCTCACAGAATGGGACCTTGCATTTTAGATTTAAATTTAAAAAAATACCGTAGCACATAATATAACTAGTAGGAAAGGTGAGACCGCAAAGCAAGAAAAGATGTGACTCATTTAAGTGTTTGAAAGGAAGGAAGAATTGACATAGGGTGATATAGAACAGTTATTGAAGATGGCAGGAGCTGTGAATATAAATATTCTTTTTAAAGGAACAGAGAAATGAAGTTATAAGGACTACTGCAGTAAGGTTATAGAAATAAGTGACGGGAAACACTGACACAGTGAGAACTATAAGAGGTCAAATAACAGATCTACCTGTAAAAGTTAACAGTGATTTTTCTAAATGTTAATCTACTTTCTGTTTTTCTTCCATTTGTTTTACAATTAAAATAATGTGATATGTGCTGTCATTTAATTTAAAATATTGTCAGTATACCAACAGCTGAAAGTTATCAACATGCCCCATAAATGAGCTTTGTGTAGGTGTGAGGAGAAAATAAGATCCTGCCCACCATGCAATATCTAAACAATGTCAGATGGAAGAACGGTAATAGTATATTTGGAGCCTAACAACGATTACACATACAAAACGTAACTTCACAGTTCAAGGATCAGTAACAAATAGGTCATAATTCAGTTATAAGTCTGATAAATTTTAAGTCTGATAAGTCTACACACCCATCCATTTCATTATGGAGTTAAAAAATACTTGCCATTAATTGTACTTACTTGGTAGGTACAGTTTTGTTTGATTTCTGCATTATTTAGGTGTGTCATATTGTGATCACAAATACAGGAAACAAAATGCCTTTGTTTGCCTTTTCTCCAAAGGCCCAAGTGGTCAGTGTTGTTACTTTCCAAATACACACTTGGGTTTATCTAATAGGGTTCATGAATCAACACATATGGAATCCCTTGTGTGCATGCAGCTTGTATGTTAAATCTGTACATACAACATACATACAAGGAATCTTCACAGCTCAGAGATCAGGAATTCATTTTATATTCTCTAAGTTGATCGTTCCTCTAACATATATAACTAATATATATTTATATAGATATGCATATTTTTGGGTATATTTATATATAGAGAGAAATATATTGTGCTGGCCCAACAACTTCTCTTCTGCATTTTGAATCATTGTTTTCCTGTGAGATTTCTGTAAGCGCTGTGTATCTTGTGTTTCTACTGAAACCCCTGCTTACTTTAAAGGAGTGCTCAAACCCATTTAAGTTTGATGGCTTTGGGCTCCTGACAGAAGAGATAACACATGTAGTTTAGGTATAAAGGGGAAGAGAAGGGAGAAGGGGAAAAAGGAAGTGGAAATGGAGACAAGGAAAAGAAAGGAACCCAGGTATAAATCACGAAGCATTTGCTGAGAGTGTGATAAACAACATGGTACATTAAAAAGTCATTAAATGCATTATCTCAAACATAAAACTTTAAATACAATTAAATCTTTTGATTTAAACCAGCAACAAGCCAGGAAATTCAGGCTTAGGAAAGGGATCCTTTTAAAGTCATTTTATTCTAGCTTGGTTTATCAGCACACTTACCAGGAGCAAATGTGCCCTCTGCAAATTATACACATCATGAAATCTCAAGCAGTCCTGCCAAGACCTGGTGATAAGTTGCTGTAACAGCAGCTTGGGGCTTGAGAAACGCACTTTCCTTCGCACTCATGGCAACAGGTGACCCAGTGGTAATGACATCATTAACACATTTCACCTTTTTAAGCTCTCCCGCTGCTGTTTTACTTATACTGGTTTATGGAGGAATCATTTCATTTTGGTGTTTCAAGTTCCTTGTGTTCTTAGTGGTATTTTTAAGAAAATAAACAGAAGAGTGGAAGGAGAGCAAGCTCTGGGGTACGTGATTTGAGAGGAAACCACCTGATTCCATCAGCAGATTCTGTCTTGTCTGAAAAAGAACTTGGGAATTTTTATAGCAGGTCAGATAAGATTGCAATCACTCTGATCCAGTTTTCCTTTCAGGAACCAGCAATACCTGCATTTTAATAAGCTGGTTTAGGTACTTGCCATATTTTCTAACATTCTTCAGATAAATATGTTTGCATTTGTTATACAAATGTAGGTATGTATACGTAAAAAAAAAAAAAAAAAAAGTGTCTCTGCTCATTACTTGACTGAATCCTTACGGACTCCACACTGCATGCAGAAGCACCTTTTTGTTACCGTTGTTGCTATGTCCTTGTGTCCTCCCCTACGGACCCTTCTGGGTGCTGATTCTTCAGAAAATATTACTAAATGAATTGTTTACCTCTTCTTTTCAAAAGCTATCTTTCTGACGCCTCTCAATTCTGTAAATACAAAAGAACTGAAAACCATCATCTTCCATTTAACAATTGTAACTTAACAACACCCTACAGCTGAGATTTTTGTTTACAAAAAGATTTGTCCTTGACAACTTGCTCCCTGCTGCAACAGTATGAAAACAAACCTATTAACTCCTGAAAATTATTTAAAGAAGAAAATAAAATTAAAAAAGACTAATCCGAAGTACTGGTAGTACAGCATATAGCAGCAAATATTACAGTAAATGGGAGCACTTCTGAACCATATGGGGCCAGATTCTGTCTCCACTGAAAGCAGTTGGACGTTTATCACTAAATTCAGAAGGATCAGGCCAAGACACCCACACAGAAAAAAGTCTTTCAGATGGGATTTGTGTTGAATATCCAAACAAATCTAAGTATTTGACACCTTTATTATACTCTAAATGCTTGGATGCCACAACAATGCAAGACAGAACTGGGTTGTCTCTGGAAGAGAAAGGATAAGTAATTGCTCTCTTCAACTACCTAATGGCAGGTTACGGAGAAGGTGGAGCCAGCCACTTCCAGAGATTAAACACAAAAGACAGGAGTCAACGGACAGGGGTTGCAACAAGGACAATTCCAAATAGTAGAAAAGTTTGCATCCATCATAGTAGTCAAAAATTGAAATGTGTTGTGCAGAGACGCTGTGGAAACTCCATCCTTGAAGACATCCAAGCCTTGGCTGCGTATGACCCTGAGCAACCTGGTCTGACCTAGGATTTGGCTCTGGAGTTGTACCACGGGGAAAGGAATGGAAGGGAAGGAAGGGGAGGAGATTGAATCTCCGTTCAATTTTGCATGTTCAATCCTTAGGCAGTACATTCCTAGACTGTAAAGAGAAAGTGACAGATCACTGTGATTTTTGTTCAGAATATGATTTGCATCAGCTAGGAAAGTATTTACCTAGTATACAGGGCCAGTATACAGTATAGAGCTGTAACTTTTTTTTTTTTTTTTCATGTTATACTTAGTCTAACCATAAACTTAGGTTAAGAAGCCCAGGTTGCAAGTCAGGCAGGCATTAGAAAGACAATATAGTGGGTGTTTGAAAAGCTTCCCTTCCCCTTCAAGAAGGCTCATGGGACTTGCAGCTTGTTTAAAAACAGAATGGTACTTCAACAAAAATTGCTTATAAAATGGGGTTTGAAAAGTTTGTTTGTTACAGGTAGTAAAATTAAATGTACCTGTGACTGTCCACACTAATTGTCTCTCTTGAGGCTTTGTCTTCTACTGTTTTTTTCACCATTCTGGGAAATTGTAAGAAGCATGGTCAAGTCCACATCAAGGACTGGAACTTAATGTATAGAATTATTTTGTTCCTCAAGTCTTAATTTGGAAGATATTAAGTCTATTCAGGCCATATCTTCAAATGCCATAAAGTTGTGTAGGTCTAGCTGACTGTAAACAGTGTTATACCCATTCATGCCTGCTGACGATCTGGATTTACTGCACTGAAAGATCAGCAAGTTCAGTTCCCAGTGTTCTTGGTACAGAAGCTGGTTGGGGACCAAGAGTGCACAGGTTACTGGGACACCAACAAGCTACTGTAGGGCACGAACATATGGCACATAGATTACCGTGGCAATCTTGCCCCCATACTGTTCTTAGTCTGCTACCTCGGGGCAAATATGAGACATTCTGTAGCTCCATCAAGAAAGCGACATCCTTTGTGGCTAAAGTAGGGGCAGATGCCCCAGACCAGCTCCTTGTAAGCTGATCCCTGAACTACTTACTGGCCATTTGCTCATTAACCCATACCCAGTTTTTCAGGTTCAGTGTGGGGAAAGACAATGTCAGGAATACCAATACAGAGTAGAAAATAAAACAGCTTCTTGGTCTGAAGTCACTTACCAAAATGACCAAACATTTCACACTTACAGGTCGTGCTCTTGTCACAGCAAATGCCATCAGTCCTTGAGACAACCACCTGTCAAGTTTCATTGTTCATTTGATCGCACACTTCATAGTTCTGTATCTTCTCTGGGATTTTTAATTTTACTAATTTAGCAAAAGTAGCAAAAAACAGGATCTTCAGCTACAAACAAGAACACTGATTCTCCTATGCAATGATGGACTGCTTTAAGGATAAGCCTTTTGTAATGCAAATAAGAACAACAGTCAAGTAAGACCTTTGTTTACTACAAATATTTCATTTTCTGTGCTGTAGCAAGTGTACCTATCATTTACTTCTCCACCTGTCTACCACACTGAGGTCAATCCCTGAGCAGAAGCATGCTAGCCATTCCTGATTCCTCACAATTCTCTGCATACAGTGGATATTCCAGAAGTCTTCACAAGATACAAGAGTCTTTCCAATACCTGTGGTATGTTCAGTTGCCTGGAATTGTGCTGACATCACAAGAGACATCAGAAGTATGAAAGAACAGGAAAATTATTCTTACTACAATTACTTTTTAACCAGAAATGGAAATGTCCTGCCTAGGTGACTTGTCATAAAGCACGACCTATAATTTGAGAGTTTAAATGCTGAGGATATGGGACCATGGTTTTGTACTTCATGAACAATGCAAATTTAAACATTTTATTTAAAAGAACTTCATTTAAAAGAAAAATAGTAAATGGCACATCATGTAATTGCTATTTATTTTCATAAACATGAGGTATTTCAAAGTGCTATAAGACGCAGCACTAAATGTACATCGTTGGAAGAAATTAAACACAGAACTTTGCAGTTACTCAGTTCTATGCACCAAACATTAACAAATACATTAACTGGAAGAAACAGGCTAGGAAAAGGCATATATAGTAAATTTCTTTACAAAAGTTTCTTAGTTCAAAAAAGTGATAAAGTAATATCTACTCAAAACTTTCACAACTCATTTTCATACGAAAATATAAGTATCAAATTTAGTTATGTATCAGCATCATACTAAAGTATACAGGCAATGTAAGAATTAGTACAGTACATAACAGAGATTAACAATATATTTGTATACAAAAACATGCTCCTCAAACATTGAGGTATTACAGTACTTAGGTATGAACTTCCAGTCTAATACTGGTAGCAAAAGCCACCTCTCATAACCCAAGACATGTACAAAAGGCAAGTGTGTAGATGGTATTTACAGAAAATTCCCACAGGGGTACAAAATGTCAGCCCCTAAAATAACATCTGTTAGAACATAAGCACCATAAAACTTAGGAATGAACATTTTAAAACTCAACTAGATGTCATCAGCAGCTCCAAATGCTCACAACAATTAAAAAAAAAAAAATCCCCACCATCTACAGTTCTTATGAGGAAAAACAAAGGCAGTCCATTGTTGTTTGGTTGTCTTGCAATAAACTCCTTGCAAGAACATCCATTTGCTCCGTACCCGGATAATATAGTTTGTCGATTACTTCTGGGACTGGATTGGAAGTAAAACCAACATTCTTAACGTCAAAAAACACAATTTTTTTTTTAAAGAATCAAAAATGTGCAAAGTGGCAATGACTGTCCTGGTCAGCCAAAAAAAAAAAAAAGACAAAAAAAAAGTTCAGCAAGTCCGCTTGTATTCTATTTTCTTTAGCAATTGTTGTTGCCTGGCTTGCAATTTTTCCTTTTCTAGCAGTAACTTCTGCTCCTCTGCCTGAAGGGAATGGACATATTCAGTGGCTTTTTTCAAGATCACAACTTTTGCAGCTTTCTCATTTTTAACCAGTTCTGGAACATGGTCCCTTAACGTGAGGAAACTTGACCGCAGATCATTACGCCGTTGACGCTCCAGGATGTTATGGTTGCGTCGACGTTCACTATCCTCTGAATCAGAGTTCCGAGGACTTGAACTCTTAGACTTTGGTTGGATCGTGGGTTTTACTGGACGGGGCACCTCGATTTTTAACTTCTTCTGTGGTGGAGTATCTTCAGTCTCCATGTATGGAGAAGGAGCGGCATAATTATGCTGCTGGTGAATTGGTGCGCAACGCTTTAAAATCAGTTCATTCTGCTGTGTCCTGACTGATGGAAAAGTGGTATTTTTAGGACCCACTGTAATAGTAAGGGTGGTAACAGCCTTGTTGGAGGAGGAGCGTCTTTTCTCCACTGTCACAACATCTATTTCTTCTTCCTCATCCTCTTCCTCTTCATCTTCATCATCTTTTGGTAACACAAAACAGAAAATAAAATAGACGTTACTCTCACAGAAAACGCTCTGAAGGAGTATCAACCAAGATGTATTTGTTGACAAAATATGTATAGTAAAAGCAGCAATGAAACAACTGACGGCAAAACCAGGCTGTGCCTACCATCTGTAGTCAGATATAGATCTGGAAAAGTACGTAATATACATTAAACGACTGAAGAACAGTAATTCCTTAAAGTTTAATAAGTTCAATGAGTTTTTTTAAAAAACACTTTGAATTTTCAATCCAAGCGGGGCTGCCACCCACATAATCGCAGAAGCAGAGAAGCCTTTTTAGACAGAATGTATGTATTTTGAATGGAATCGCAGAGCTGGGACACAAAAGGCATGCACAGTGCCACAACACAGCCCTTGCTTGGGAGAAAAGCAGCCGGAAAACGAAACAATCGCTGGGTTTGTTCTGAGGCAGAAGGTGAAGCTGCTCCAGCCGGGGACCCTTTAAGCCGGCGCTTGGTGCTCTGCCAAGAAGACAGCTGTTGGAAGTGCTTCCTCACCCAAAGCTGTCAAACCCGACATTAAAGGGACAGCAGGCTTTCAAACCCGGGACAGATCACCCGAGTTTATGGTGATGGTCATACGGACCAGCTCATCTACCCACGCGAAACCACGTTTTGGCCCAAGGGGACCTCTCTGCAAGCACGGACAAGAGATGTTTCTGGGCATTTTAGGTTCTGTCAGCGCAAGGGCAAGCGCTGCTGCGGGAGGTCAGCAGCCTGCTCCAGCCTCCCCAAATCACGCCTAAAGGCACGACACAGTCACCCCTCACGAAGCCCATCCCCGGAGTGCCAGTGGCAGCCCGCTCTGCCCACCAGCCCCTCCAGCTGGGGCACACCAGCCGCAGGGGGCAGAAGGCACGGGAGCCCCGGCGGGTCCCCAGCACCACACAGCCCCACAGGCCGGGGGTTCCTGCCCGGCCGCTCCCCCGTGCCCTGCTGCTGCCGGGACACGACGCGGGGAGCCAGCCGGCGGCCCCGGGTCCGCTGCCCCGTCCGCGGGGTCCCGCCGCTGCCGCCTGCCGGC